>JBBPLC010000196.1:0-44959 GCA_038089535.1 Hemileccinum rubropunctum | reverse complement strand
GTAAGAGCTTGCAAACAACGTGAGTCTGTTTCTTTTGTTTCTACTAACTTCGCACCCAAATGATATCCATCACGTTCTTCTAGTCCCGGCCCCACGAATTTTTCCACTCCTGTCTATCATCTGTATTTCTTCTCGCTGATCTATCCTCCCGTACTCCCCACCGTCCGCAAACACGTTTACATTCACTGCAGCGTCATGAGCAGACTCTGGTGACAAGCCGAACGCGGTGTCGATGCTTCCACGTTTACCTCGAAGATCGCGCGCATCCATGGCTCGCAAATCCAAGATGAATCGAGGGACGAGTGTGACCCCAGGCATCGCTTGTAGGACACACGGTAGTATCCACCATCCGTTCTGTGGAACGTCTGCTGTGTTGTCGAGTGTGTCGAGGGTCGAGGAGCGACAACACCAAGGATGCTATTTGTCAAGGATTGTTGGCATGGTTGTAGAAGAGGAGATGGAAGGAAGGACGAGATATGGGTGTGCACCAGAAAGTACAGTAGATCGCACCTTCCCTCAGTGCCGTGTAGAAAGATCACAATGTCGCGTTAGGAATACCCCGGTGTAAGGACACAATGTCAAATCTATACACATTCCTCGCAGACTGGCGGCGCTCACTAGCGATCATGATGACGCATGACCAGTGAGGTATACCATTTTCAGCGTCAGGGAATACCTCACCGGTCGCGCGTCGTAACCTGTGGTGATAAAGTGCCAGTGTAGCTGCATGAATCTGTATCACGGGTCCTTGGGCATGGTGAACTTATCAGCTACACCATTGACATACCTGCTAGGATCACGTCGATAAGTACGACTATGGATCAATATGTGTTCGCTCTTCTTGGACGATATCAATCGTTTTTTTTTGGTATTTTTCGTTTTCGGACCTCGGTGCAATTACTAGTAATGAGAGATAAAAGTCTGCACTGTGCATATCGTCGATACATGTCTCTTTTAACGGGGCAAGGACAGGCTCACCCTCTTAAAAGTCAAACGAAACTTGGCCTGCTCCTCCGAAATACCACGGACAAAACACTCGAATCGAAAGCCCATCCAACTAAATAGGTTCTGTCCCTTCCCGCCCTCCATAGTCATCACGTCGGTAGGAGTTGGTCTGAGTGTAACGAATCACTCAGCGGACGTCTCTTGCATTTGAACCCAAAAGCTTTGCAAGCTGTGTCCGTTGTAATAGGTCCTGTCATTAGAGTTCAACTTTCGGTGTGCAGGTACCATCTTCTGCTTATTGACAATTCAGGCTTCCTTTGGGAGACTGAGGGCCGCATCGTGACCTCAGATATTGAAAGTACACAGACCTGTGGTAGTCTGCTGACTCAGCACTGATTGACTCCTTCAAGCTTGCTCCTAACCAAATAGCCCAGTTTACCTCCATAATGTCTACTAGTACTGCCGCTACAGTGTGCTGTCTTATTATCGATCACAAGGCAACGACAGCCCTTTATAGCGGAGGTGCCCCTCGAGTCCCATGTCCAGGACTTGAAGAAGAAAGTCAAGGAAATCAATCCTTATCAACTTTCTGACGTTGAGCTCAATGCATGGCAGTTACACAAATTTCAGTCCCTCGAGAGTTTCAGATCTGCAAGCGCTCGCAAAGAGTTTGTCGAGCGAATCAGTCATCACCTTTCGGAAGAACAGTCAGACACCATCGAGACCGCGGCCTAGACAAGGCTCCTCCTGGATGCAGAGCCGATTTCAAAACCTAGAGACTTGCCGAAGAAGAGTTTACATATAATTTTTCGGGTACCTGGTGTGTGCGTTATCCTATACCATTGACGTCTTCTCACCAATTCTCTTGTGTCGCATCGCGCCTTTTATTCACCTCTTGTCAGATTTCTCTCGCGGCAAAAAGCGACACCATTCCCCGTCAAGTGGTTTAGAAACAACGAAGCGCAGGAAAATGCCTCCGCGTGAGTGCATTTCGACTTGCTTCATCAAATCGACTCCTTTTCTATAGACTTTCACTTCAAAATATGGAACAAAAAATTGGATGCCCATACGACAGTTTTTGTGACCACACCAGTCAAGCGACCACAGTTGGCTGGTGTGAACATTCCCAGCCAGTGCTGCGCCATGCAGAGTCCACCGTATGGCAGTGGATCGACTCGTCTCTCTGGCATCTTCATTCGCAACGAGTTTGTCCCGGCGCTCGAGGACATCGTCGCGTCATACAAAGGCGTAAACCCTGCTGAAAACTCAAAGGAGAACGAGGACGAGGCCACCGGGCATGATGACGAGGTGGATACGACCATGGAAACATCTGTTGATGCGACAGAGTCTAGTGTAGCCCAGACTCAATTTCCAGTCGTTATTACCTACCCTTTTCTAACCCCAGATACCTAACCTAAGATACCGGAACTATCATCACCGATGCGCCTGATATCGGTAAGCACAATCGTATGGGTTACATCGCGTATCCCGTTGACTCCATTCAGGCAAATATCTTCTATTGGAATCCATCCTACACTTGCGTAACCTTGCGGGGCGTCCCACCATTTTTGTCGACCGTAACGATCTTGCAGATTTGTTCACCTCTGATGGTGTCTTCAGACTCAAGGAATCTGAAATCACGTTATACATGCTTCCACCATCCGTTTGGGCCCTCGTCGACTCAAACACGGATCTGATTGGTGTTCCAGCATGGGTACGAAAGCTCGGGTGTTTTATTGTGCATGCAGCGAACCCGAGTCCGGATCACTGAAGGAGGTTGGCGTGTCCCTGCATATCACGAGGATGTGGTCTCTCGAGGAAATCCTTGCAGCGTTAGTTTTCTTGCAAACCTGGTTCATATATGTACTTGATTAACAGATTTCAACCGTAGTCGAATGCTGCAAAAGACACGTCTACTATTCGAAACCGAGCTCAAAACATCTTTCGAGCGTTACGTTCCATCCGCCCATACTGCCTATAATTTGGCATGGCGCATTCAAAACTTCGAATCTGAACTCCGTAGAGATATAAAGACACTCTCTGTTGAGGGTGTCATCAAGATACTGCCAGTGCACGACTTAGCTGCACTTGATACGGACGCCCGATTGCCCCACCGACTTTTCAGTATCCAACCTGGGAAAACTCGTTTATCTGTCGTCATCAATATCACTTCCCCGTATATTGCGGATAAGCTAATTGCCGCTCTCCAGGAGAAGGTGGCCAATGTCGCTCGGGTGCTCTTCGAGATAGCCAACCGCAACCACTCTGCAAGGGCCTTCGCCGACTATCTGTTGGACGGTGTAGTTCGTGATGTTCTCACACGACGCGCTGTGTGGCCAATCCGTCAAATGGAGATGTCGTCGCACAAAGGCAAGGTGAACCGACGCTGGAAGATGATCTCTTCAAAATTCTATGCGGAACAATATCTTGTTGTTGGTCATCTCGACGAGTCAATTATCAAGACTTGTGACGAACATCCTGGTGATGGTATCATCCTTGATTCCTTTTCTTGCTTTCCATTGGGTGCAAAGATAAAGTCACTGCGACCGGTTGCTATATCCCCCGGTTCAAGACTGAAGTTACTCTCGATGCATTTTACTACGATGCCGACCGCAAGGAAGCCATAGTTTTGCAAGCGACTGTTGGTACTACCCATTCTGTGAATGTTAAGGGTCTTCGGCAACTCCAGGAGGCTGGAGTTCAGAGTGCTCGTTATGTAGCTGTGACGGGACCACAAGAGGAACTTGATTTTGATTTTGCTTGTTCCTAAGGAGTACGATGGGGGTTTTCGCGAAGGAAAAGTATCACCTTGTACTGCCCAAACTGAACTGATTTATGCTGTGTCCTTTTGTACAATACATTCGTATTCATTGTGTGTAAGGAATGCGAAACGGCTGATCACTCTCGCTCAAGAACACAGTCGAAACCGACAGAATAGATCTGAATCAACTTTTTCATTTTCTAAACGTTTGCTGGAGGTATTCTGTTGAAATATCGCTGTGGAAATGCTTGGCGATATCGCAGTTTTGCATGTTCTGTGGTAACCGTCCGTTAATGTACCTTGCTGCATCGGCCGTGTTGTGGAACACAAGGTCTTCGGAATCACCATGGGTGGATGAAACGTAGGGGCGGAATCTTGAATTGTGAGGTTTTGAAATTACGAAGCCTGCAACGAGTGGAAGAGTTGCAAACATAACGTTTGAACGATTGAATCCGGCGCGATCATGAACGGTGAGGATGCGGTGGGTGGTAACTGGCGTTGCTAAATCTATGCGATTTTGAAAGGCCGACCGGCGGAAGCCGACGATAGGTGCTGTTAAATAATCCTTGTTATTTCAAACACCACCCACGTCGGAAACGTTGCGAGTGAAATGTTTATCATGTTGGAACATATCCGACGCTAAAACGCGTGAAAAGGACCGACAAAAGATACGAAATCGAGCAAGCAAAAGCACAAGGATTAGCTATTATAAAGTGCCAACCGACATACGGTCAGCACGAGACAGTCAACAATCGAGCGACAAGGAAATGTCACTCGAAAAAAAAAAAACTAATACAGTTGCGAGTGTATACAGTTGGAGAGATTCCGAAAGCATAGGGAGAGTCAATGCTACAATATGAACAAACAAGACGGATATCGGGGGGTAAGATCGAGGTAAGAGACTAATGGTTTGAGGTATCCCGTAAAATGGTGTCTCCTTATGGAGCCATGAGTGCAGGCGGTCTTTGCAGTAGATGATGTTGCTTGGCAAGTTGAGCGCGCTCACCAGCAAGCTTGTTAATCGAGTTCAAGAGGTCACCACGTCGTAATGGTTCTGGTTCGGGTCCAAATGATCTACAAGGTCTCGACGAAGGAAAAAGCGAGATACGTACTGGTAATGTGATCGTCCATGCCAGCCTGTAAGCATCGTTCACGGTCACCAATCACTGGGAATAGGACTTAGTCAGGCAATCAACAGAAAACGTAACGAAGACGCACTAGCATGCGCAGTGAGTGCAATGATCGGCGTCCGCAAGAGACCCCTGTGCATTTCATAGGCTCGGATGAGCTCTGTGGCTTCCATCCCTCCCATGAATGGCATCGATACGTCCATCTAATACATAGGGGTAAATACCTATGGATCGTCAACCATAAGAGTCAGACTTACCAGAATGATATCAAACGGCTTGCTTTGCTGAATTCTTCCCTTGAAGGCATCTACAGCTAAGCTACCGTTCTCGGCAATCTCCACTGAATGGCCATATTTCTCTAGGATCTTTACGGCTAGTTTTTGGTTAACCATGTTATCCTCCGCGAGGAGAATGTCAAAGACGACGTCATTTGGGGCAGCAACCGGAGATACAGTGTTGGACTCCAGGGCTGAAATCAAGGCGGCTGCAAGATCTTGTGCCGTTACAGGGGTTGTCACTTGAGAGCTGATGCTGTTGTCTAGACACCACTTGACTGAAAAAAACCGTCCTAGTTGAGAGCCGAGATGGTTCGAGTGGTAGCAATACTTACGGTTCAGTCTGGGCATAGAAGGTGCCAACAGGACAATCGGGATGTAGCGCAGGTGCTCATACTCTCTTATACTCTCCGTCTGTACACCACGAGGTCAAACCAGTATGGACAAGAGAAGAAATTGACACAGCATACCATCGTGAGAGAATCGACGACAATGGTATCAAAATGGGGGCAACGTTCCTTGTCCGCGATTTCGGTAATGTCGTGGGTGATATATGCCTTGAGTCCAAGTTCTTGAATTCTTTGCACGACACCAGTGGTATCACCCAACGTGTCGACAAACATGATCGCACGTCTCTGGAACGGCTGCATCTTCTGTAACGTGTGCTCCATTGGACTTTGGCTAATTTGCGATGTGATCGTGAAGAAGAACTTGCTGCCCTTGGCAACCTCACTTTCGACCCACATGTTGCCTTGCATGAGGTTGACAAGACGTTTCGAAATCGAGAGACCTAGACCAGTTCCACCATATTCCTGTGAGCCGAACAACGGTGATTAAATCCTTAGCATCGGATGCGAGAAAAGGGTGACGGGACATACACGTGTGGTGGATCCATCTGCCTGACAGAAGGTATCGAAGATGAGATTCAGTTTATCCTTGGCAATACCGATGCCCGTATCTGTAACACAGAATTCCAGGGTAACACTCTGGTCGTCCAGCGCCAGGAGTCGTGTACTGAGGGCGACGTGGCCTTTGCGCGTCACTTTCGAGGGCGTAAACTTTATTGCATTGCCAACGAGGTTCGTGATAACTTGGCGTAACCGAAGGGAATCACCGATCAATTGATCTGGGATGTCGGGGTCTACATCGTAGGTGAGATCCAGATTGTTCTGTGATGCGCGGACAACCAAAGTCTTCAAAATTCCAAAGACCGTTTGACGGAGGGAATAAGACACGGCTTCCATAGTCATACGACCAGCCTCAACTGCAAAAATAATGAGTTCAAAAACTCTCATCAAGCGCGAGGGACCCACTCTTGGAGATGTCCAATATATCATCGATGATCAGTAATAGCGAGCGCGCCAACGAGTGAACTAATAACAAACTCTCCCTCTGCGATCTGTTCAAGTCCGAATCGAGGGTCAGCTCTGTCATCCCAATGATACCGTTCATTGGCGTTCTTCGTTCATGTCAGCAACACGAAGGCATTGGCAATTAGCAACACATGCTTCATACCTGATTTCGTGTGACATATTCGCCAAGAACTCGGACTTGGACCTATTTGCCAACTCGGCTGCTTCTCTCGCTGCGGTGTTCTTCTGGATGGAGTCACGCAAGTTGAACACCATCTGGTTGATCTGAGTCTTCAATGAATCCATCTCTCCGCTCGCCTCGACCGTAATGAATCGAGTGAAATCGCCGTCCATTGCTGCCGCCGAGATCTGGGCGAATCCACGTACTTGCGTGGTCAAATTACCAGCCATTGTGTTGACAGACATGCTGCACCACAAGCAAACGATCGATTAGTAAAATGAAGTGGATCGCAAGAGGATGCTAACGCACGTAATTTCTTGCCAGATACCCTGAACGTTACCTACCTCCGCTTGTACACCTAGTTTACCTTCCGTACCGACCTCAAAGGCAACTTTCTTGACTTCCTTGGCGAAGATAGCCAATTGGGCAATCATGTCGTTGATGGTGTTTACCAAGCTTAACATCTCTCCAGAGACAGAGACACCGGTAATTTGTTGCGTCAAGTCACCGCGAGCGACAGCTGTCTATTGGGGAAATGAGCTTGACTTGTTGGTGCGAAATTCACGGGTCAACTTACTGTAGCAACGGCGATGGTTCGAACTTGCAGAGTCAACTGTGACAACTCCAGTAAACACAGGTCCAGTTGGGAGCAACGATCCACTCACGTTGGCGGCCATAACGTTGACATTATCCGTGAGATCCTGCCAGCTTCTTTCAGTGAACCGCTCTCTCCATCCACCGCGAACCCAAACTCACCTTCCAAGTACCACCTACATTGGTCACGCGGGCTTGTCCACCCAGTCGTCCTTCCGTACCAACTTCTCTTGCGACACGAGTGACCTCATCAGCGAATAAGCTCAAACTCTCGGTCATGCCGTTTACAGTCTCCTTCAACTCCTTAATCTCACCGCGGACATCGACCTCGATCTTCCTCGTCAAGTCACCGGCTGCGACCGCCTTGGTGACTTCAGCGATGGAGCGCACTTGGTTGGTCAAATTCATGGCCATCAAGTTGACATTGTCCGTCAAGACCTATCCATCGCGAGGGCGTTATGTCAACTCGGGCCCAGTAGCTAACGATGATGACGAACCTTCCACATTCCCTGAACGTCAGGGACATAAGCCTGACCTCCCAAAATACCTTCAGTTCCAACTTCCAAGGACACACGAGTAACCTCATTCGCGAGCGTCGACAATTGGGCAACCATAGAGTTGACAGTCATCTTCAAATCAAGCATCTCTCCCTGGACGTCGACATTGACGACCTTGCTCAAATCACCCAACGCCACAGCCTTTGTAACCTCCGAGATGGATCGCACTTGATCGGTCAAATTGCTGGCCATTTTCTGTAAGGTGCATCAGGCGAACTCGCTGGGCACAACTTGAAAGAGCCTCACATTGACATTGCGTGTCAAATCTGCCCAGGTTCCTTGTACACCCTCGACACGCGCCTGACCACCCAAAATACCCTGAGTTCCGACCTCCAACGCGACACGCGTGACTTCAGATGCAAATGCGCTCAACTGGTCCACCATAGAATTGACAGTCCCCTTCAACGTCGACATTTCACCCTCGACCTGGATCTCAATCTTCTGGGTCAAGTCACCCTTGGCGACAGCAGTTGTGACCTTGGCGATAGACCGCACTTGGTCCGTCAAACTTGAACACATCCGATTCACCTGCAACAATATAAATATGGATGGTCTCAAAACGCTTCCGTGACTTACATTCCGAACTAGCTCAAACCAAACACCTTCGACATCAGGGACGTGTGCTTGACCACCCAACTTTCCTTGGGAACCGACCTCAAGTGTGACACGAGTGACCTCGGCGGCTAATGCTCGAAGACGGATTACCATTCCATTAACGGTGTTCTTCAAATCCAAGATTTCTCCCCGAGCATCGACATCGATCTGTTTGGACAAATCACCCAATGCGACGGCTTTCGTAACCTTGGCGATGCTCCGGACTTGACTCGTCAAATTGGCGGCTAACTTGTTGACGACGCCGGTCAATTCACGCCATGTGCCTTCCACATCCAAAACGAGAGCCTGTCCACCCAATTTACTAAAAGGGAGGTTTTAAAAAACAGAGCAAAAAGGGCATTCCGGGTATGGCCGTACCCTTCTGTACCGACTTCCTGGCTGACACGAGTCACTTCTTTGGCAAACTGACCCAATTTATCAACCTAATCGCACGAATAAGTACGGATCTCTCATCTCGTTATTGCTTTCTGGAAATACCATGGTGTTGATGACATCCTTGAGCTGCACCATGACAACGCCTTGGACGGGAACTGTGATCTTCTGTGACAAGTCACCACGAGCTACAGCATTGCAAACACGTGCGACATCCTGGACTTGCGCCTTGAGCAAACGAAGTTCCTCAACGGCACTCATGCCACTCTCAAATGCAGCTGCAGCAAGAGGACCGGGAGGGACAACAAGCGGTGACCCCGAGGGAGAACCGTTGAAGCTCCCGTTGATCCGATTCATTGTTATGATATCCGTGATCGTCTTGCCACAGGTAGGACACGACATGTGTTCGAGATGGGAGGTTGAGGGCGCCGAGGCGGACGAACTTGAGAACGTACGTTGCAATCTGGAAGGGTCAAAGTTGTTGGGAATGTTGTCAAGCGATAACGACATGTTCTGAACGCGAGAGCTGATCGGTCTAGCAGACGGAGCGCGATCAACATCAGCGACGCCCACCGTTGCTTCCTCTGCCACCATGTCGATATCCACCAAACCATCGGCGCCGGTGGGGGTAGTATCGGATCTAGTTGAGAAGAAGCCACTGCGGGCGGCATTTGGGTGCTTGGTTGTCATCGTGCTAGGCTGCGAGAGGAAAGAAGTGATATGGTCCTTCTGAGAAGTAGATGAGGAGGGTATGGGAGTGTCGCCTACGCTGCGTCTTTTCTTAGTCTCTGGTCCGTTTGTTTGCCATGATTCGGATGCCTTTATGGAGGCGAGGGCGTCTTCTGCGGTATACATTCTACGGGCGACAGCGGCGAGGGAACGGAGGATAGAATCCGTCTGCCAATCGCCGGGTCCGTCGTATCGGGGCGGGGGGGTAGACATGGGACAGAGCTCATAGGTAGAAAGCAAAGCAATGAGGTGGGAGAGAAACGGGTCATTCAGACCACGAGTGTATTCGTTTATCGAGCTCATCATCGGGGACGATGGCGAGCAACGAAGGAGAATGGTGGTGGTGGAAGGAAAGGCGGGGAGAAGTGGCCTGAGAGGAAAAGGGAAGGGGGGTAATAATAGCGGAGAGGTATGACAAGCTTGCCGCCGGAGTCTCGGCTCAAAATATTCAAAACTGGATAATCTCCGCCATCCTTACGGCCCCACAATACACGTTCACTTGGTACAAAGCAGTTTCCGTTACATACAACCTTTCCTCTCCTAGATGTACACAGGCAAAGTAGGGTTCAGTCCAATCCAATCAATTCCCTCCACGAATTCCTTGTCGTCAATTAAAAAGTCCTGTACCCCACTCAGCTCGGATCAGCCCAAGATTTACAAGAGCCACTTACCAATGGACACTCCACAAGGGAACCCTTGACCTGATCAAGACGCTCCTTGACCCGTTGTAAGGGAACGCCAGGTACAACATGTCCAGTCTTCACTTTTGGCACATAATTCTACTCATCCATGAGTCACTCGCACATTATCAATCAACAGCACAATTACGAACCTCGTAGGCTGACCACGATCGCACAAGGTTCGTGGGCACAGGTCGGAACAGCTCCGTGAATACCTCCCTGTTCTTACGTGCCGTGTTGTACAGCAAATTGAGTGTCTCGTCAGAAAGTGGGTCCGCAACCGCAGCGTCTGCGGGTAGATGCGTCTCATCTTCATGAGGTATCGGAACTGGCCGCATGAACGAATCCGGCCGATGGCTCGTGTGCTGGGGTTCGATAAGACCCAGGTGCTCTGCAATCCACATTCAGTCTATGCGCTGCCTGCCATCAGAATGACTTCCCCACCTCTGAATAATTTCCGTCTCAGCGTAGCAGCAAATCGTGCTGCCACATACGGGCGACCGTCCATCGTCGTTCGAATCGTATCATCGTCTTCCACTACCAGCGCAATCTCAGAATCACCATCACCCTACACAATCGATTAGCCCAAGACCCATGCCGCAGGGCCCACAGTCTGGACACCCACTTTTTGACTGCGATCGTTGAGGTTGGCAGATCCCATCTGGGCCATCTCATTAGTCCCATCATGTATATAATAACAAGAAACCGGTACCCACAATGACACGCCTGTCATCCACAACCATGAGTTTGGTGTGAATGTAAAGCAGCTCCGAGACATAACTGTCTCAACCTTTCAGCTTCAAGTCTCACCTTTTAACGTCCACGGATTCACACACCAGTTCAGTTCCTCCTCCTCCGATCCCATCCAAGGCTCATCCAATAATGAACGCCTTCCTTGCAACGCGTGATGGGATACCGAATCTGCCACCATATCGTCCAACTGCAGATTCTGCGCACCAGACTCAAACCGCGCAATGACCTGTCTCGCAGCCTCGATAGACTGGGGGAGAGGCACCTTGTCCTTCTTGATAGACGTTTCCTCTGTAATGGCGATCCCGGTCTTGGCTTCCTGCGGTACTTTGACATAGACATCCTGGGGGACGTCCTTTCCGTAAAAGTTCCTCCCCACCCATTGACGCGCAAGCGCAATCTGTGCTTCATGGAACGTCACACCCGAATTCTGCTCCATTTGCGCAATAAGGGCTACCATGCATTGAAATTTGTTCTATCAGGACGGCGAAGAAGTCACCGAGAGCGGACTCACACGTCGGAGCGTTAATGCGGTCATATGAACGCAGGTGGAAGAACCGGATGTAATCCATTCTAACCGGGATCATGAGACAATAGGTTCGCGCGAACAGAGCGCTCAAAATACCCACGGCTCATAGCCCGCTTTGCGGATCTCCTCATAGATACTATGACCGCCCCTATTGATGGTACGATACTGTGCCGCCATGATTGTCTTCAACGCGGTCTCATTCTTGATGTCTCCCGCAAATCCTGGAACCTCGGGAATGACGACGATTACCTAGAGCGCGGGGTATCGCCCAAGTTAGTGAGCCTGGATAAACCCCTTCATTCGCGATAGGCTGACCTTGAACTTCTTCCCGGCCTGTGCGGCCTCGATGATCCGCTCTACCAAGGCCTTCGCAATCTGGTTCTTCACCGGGCCTTCATTCCGAGTATTCGATATGCTGGATGCAGTGCGCCACGTCAGCAAATTTCACAACTCGGACGGAGGGGAAGCCTACGCACAAGAACTGATTCTCTGTAGGTAATCAGCGCCCATGACCACCACCACGAGGCAGATATTACGCCCATCAATACTGAATGCAGACTGATACACGAGAACTAGGACCGGGACCTACCGATATAGATGAAGTGGTTGGCTTCTCGGATTAGCTGGATATCTGGCAGGTCCCGTTAGGATATTAGGATACTCGCACAGGACGTGGAAGCAAGTAAACATACAAGCGTTCTGAATGCTATGTTCCGTGAGGACGCCGTGACTCCAGTCGCACACGCTGCGAACGGCTTGGACGCGGCATGTCCCATGCGGTGGTGGGACGTATGGGGGTTCGACGCTGTCACCAAAATCAAGATGGAAGCGTTGCCTAAACTGCTTGCCAATCTGATGCCATTGATCCCGGTGAGGATGACCTGGAGTACACGTAAACGGGTGTTTTGTTAGGAAAATCGGAAATTGGTAGGTAATAGTACGTACGAGCAACAGCTTCGGCGGGTGCAACCTGTACGTTGTGGGGAAGCGCAAGCCAATCGAATCTCCTGAAACAGGGGTGGGTCAACTGATATGATCACGTTGTCGCTACGCACGGATCATCACGATACTAAGAAGAGGTGACTGAGCCTACGTGACAGGATAATCAATTCAAGGGCATACCTTGCGACGCTTGATTTCATTCCAGCGCTCTATGAAATGCTGGCAAATATCGAGCACCACAGAACCGCATATCGTCATGTGGACCTACAGCAGGATCTCCAATCAATGAACCTTGATATCCAAGATACTTACTTACATCATGCCAGGGCATCCTCGGAGTTTCTAGAATGGAGACGGCATTGCTAACATAATTCTGCACGTCCTGGAAATCTAGGTAACGAGCATCATTGTAATCTTGTCCGGGGAAGAGTGTACGCGCAAAGTCAGTTGGGTGAACATCGGCCAACGGGTGATTGTGGGTATCCCAACGTCCGAAACACAAGTCTAATCCTCCGATACAGGCAGTGTGATTGTCAACCACAACAACCTACGGGCAAGCATATCAGAATACATTCTCCCTCAGATGATGTAATCCCAACCTTTTCATGATGAGACCAGAATTCGACGGTATCTAGGGGTGCCAAGTGAAAAACACATACAGGGCGTTTTGTGTGACGTACCCTTGCTACCGATATGATCGGGGTGACGCATACACGCAATATTTGGATGGAGGTCTTCCAACGCAGCCTGGCAACTTGGTCAGCGTTAAGCAGAAGACACCTGACCCTCGCGATCCTTGCCTTAGTGTGCTTCGAATTCATGGTCATCGTCTGGGTCACTTCCTTGTAAACGACGACATAAATCTTGACGCCTTGTTGGGCCTTGCGCTGCAACAGCTTGTCGAGACGCCATTCTTCATTCTGCGCCGGGGGTCGGCTGTTGAGCGGAAATGAGCATCGCACGTTCGCATTCTTGAAGTATCCTTGTGACGTACCGAAGGTATAATTCCGGTGTGAGCCACCAATCCTGCAATACGCCTCAGCGGAAGAAACGCTATGGCAAGTAGAGGGACGCCTACCAAGATAAAGATAACATCCTTTGCGCTGTCGAGTATCTCAGACACAGCCCACATGTAATCCTGTCCATCGATGTGCCTCGGTAAAGAAAAAAGCCACAGTAGCTCAGCCCCACCGCAGCACACACAAATCATGGTTCACATACCACTTGATTGCGTTCTCCTGCCTCTCGCCTGCAAAGCTGCCGAATCGATGACTGGCGTTGATCCTGGCCCGAATCTCATCGTTGAGTTTCTCTTGTGGGGTATCATGACGACCTGGGGACACAGCACCCATCAGATTGAGCCTCCGCCGCAACACTTATCAAGGACTCACGATCTGGATCCAAAAGACCTAGGTATCACAACGTGCAGATGCGATAAGAAATGATGAAATCGCGCAAGATCACTGATCTGACATACCGATTACCTGATCGCGGGCGCGTTCGATGCCCTCGGGGAGCCGTTCTGCGTAGTCGAGAACTTTGTCTAGGAAATTCATGGTGGGAGTTCGAATACGAGAGAGGTGCCTTCTCCAATTTATACTCCGGCCCGGGGGTGGCAACCAACCATTCGTCCTTGACATCGCCCTATCACATGCTGACAGCGAACCACATATATAATATTGCGATGCGCTGACTGCGCTCAAGGCTGTTTCTGTCTCACATGTCTTTTGTCATCCCAAATTAGATTCGATCTTACACAGGCCTAGAGTCAAACCCGTGAAGCCACAATACACATCAGGAAGAGACCACCTTGAACGGGTCCGAGCCACCACTCTCTAGACCCGCCAACACAGCTCGCCTCACCACACCCAAGTACTCCGCGAGTCGGCGTCCATCCGAGTGCAAAAAGTCATCGTAGAGCTTGTATCGCGAATCTGCGACAACGTTGACGAGCTCTAGCGCAACTTTGAGGTTACTAGTTCGTGCATCAGCCTCGGGAAACAGCGAGAGAAAGACATGTACAAACCTTGAGATATACTCCCTTGAAGAGTACAGCATGACGTGTAACCGCAGAATCAGCTCAGGTATGTAAATTTGTCGGATGCGCAACATTTCACGATGCCGACGATCTATGCAAAGTCATCAGATGCACAAACAACGGAAAACTGACAGAACAAACCAGCAGGATTACTTGGATCTGGTAGCATCCAGTCAGAAGTGAGTAGCTTCACGATGGACCCGTATGCCTGGTCAATGAGATCCTGATGGAAATGGTTTCAGTGGTACAGAATTATCAACACACTCATTTACCTTGTAATCATTCAACCATGCTATCCGAGTATCCTTGTTCATCAATGAGGCTTCTAACGACTGACATTCAACCACTCGATCGAGAAGCCCCCACACGTTGAAGAGTTGTCTGTAATGGAGATACTCTGTCGCACGTTCTTCGGGTTCATCGATAGAAGCAAGTTCACGCGGCAACATATCCAACAGGCCACGGGCCAAAGCGACGCGTCCAGATCCTTGACATGGATAAGCGACAGACCGAACACAGAAGTTAGACGTACCAAGGAAATATCGCAATATCACCGTAGCTTGTTCGAGCGCTGTGTCATAAGTAGCTTCCATGAAGGTCGTCCATTCTATGGAGCGAAGTAACAACGTCTCCACATCCGACGGCGGATTTTGCAGTGCAATGATCGATGGAAGTGGGCCCTTCAGCGGGGGCAGCAGCTGCCGGATTCCAAGTTTAACAGAGTTCAAGGAACCAGAACAACAACTCGTACATCAAAGGCCTTCTCAATCGTTTGCTCGGCGGTGACAATTGCAACACGATCCACGTCAAGACCGTGTTCGCGGGCACGTGTCAGCGCCAATTTTCGTTCCTTGATATCTGCAGAAAGATCAAGGGAGGTGAGGAACATAGCGTAACGTTCCACTGCATTATCGCCCAATGCACGAGCATACATGGCAATAAGTTCCCGTTGACCAGCACCCTAAATCCGCGGACGGTAAATATGACGCCTGAAGTCCCTTTGTGATTTATACGAACCTCGAGGACCTGGAGATATGCCTCCAAAATCACCTGAGTGGCCAACGGTGGTACAGAAATGTCGATCATTTGGAGGAACAGACACAAATGGGCAAAGAATCGCGTCATCGTGGGGTATCTAGCACACAAATGTATAAATCTTCACAACAGAAGGAGGAATACGTACTCTGATGATCCAGGATCATATATACCGTCCCTCAGCCCAGCCGCAAATGTCTCCAACAACGAGTGTGTCCGGTTAAGAGTGATTGCCAACTGAGAGACATGAAAAGCGTTATCGGCTGGAGGACTGCCAGAATGCTGTTTAACACGAGAACAAGAGAAGAGTAAAGAAATATCTCACCCATCATCGACATTGACCCCACCTAGTGTCTCCAGTGCCGCAGTCGCTTCCTTCTCCCATTCTTCTTCCTCTTTCTCGTCTGGGTCTTCCGTTGGGATAGGTAAACCATTGAGTGCCTCCAACCCACCCTCCCAGTAACCTCCTCCTAGCTTGATCATCTCTGCAGTTTGCTTCTCTTCACATAGGATACTTATTTGAGCCCATAGATGGTCTTCCCAGGTCCGACACGCTGATTTGAGGACATTAAACGTTTGAGGGGTTGGTGCAAGTGCTGCATAGAGCACCCGCTCGGGATCGGGCAAGTTGGGCTATGAAAACATGAGACAGTTGGATAGCAAGAACGATAGTGTTTCTTTACGTTTAGAGCAGCCTTCACGCAAGTCGACTTCCATATTAGTCGACGTCTGTTTCCTTGCCAGCCCTCTGCATCATCTTCGTCCTCAAACCCCTCCTCCCGTTCTTCATTTGCTTCGTAGATAATGAGTACAAGCACGCCAACAAAAGTTCCTGTGACTTACCGATTGCACGCCACTGGAATAGTAATGACCCACGGATACTCGCAGCGCGCCACGGTTGGTGGGCTTTTCGACATAGTTGCACCGCTTCATCCAATCTCCCGGAACGTACGAACGAATACAACGACTGTGTCAACGTTTTTTCAGAGGCCTTGCAAAGGACAAACTCAGTCGCCCATCTCAAGACCGGACGCGCACTGCCCACTCACCGCGTCGTCCGCAGCCAAGGACTTGCCATCCCCTCTATTCACAGAATCTGGATCAAACTCTGTTACGAGTCCCTCCCGTGTTCCCTTTCCTGTGCGTAACGCCTGCATCACGTTGTGCTTTGTGAATTTCCAGTACCCGGTAGTCGCTTCGGGATGTTGCGGTGGTAAAGCAGTCTCGTGGAGCCACTCGCGCACAATGACGAGTTCCGTGAGCAAGGGCGACGCGTGCATGATGGCCTGTGCGAGAGTCAACGTTGGTGTGAACGGGTTCTCCATAAGAAGGGTACGCGGATTGAGATTGTGCTCTGGCTCCGTTTTTCGGGCGCTATACAGGGATTCATGATCGGACGAATGGAATAGACGTGTCCACGTACGGCATGAGTGCTTGTAGCAGACCCCAGGTGTTGGCTTCCATTCGTAGCGCCTCTAATTCGACCTGCGACACGTCCGAGATGGCACCACTCTGTAGTTCTTCGACTCTGGTTGAACACGGTCCAGGATGATGTGTATAGGCATATATGTTGAAAACTCACTGATCGCGACATAGTTGTCGTAGTCTGGGTGCAAAGCCAGAAACGGGATCGAGAAGAGCAGACAGGTCATCCTTTATGCCCTGACATAGGGTCAGGACCTGCGCAAACGACGCGTACAGAGATTCTGACATGTTTGTGGAGTCAGACGCTGAGCAACATGGAACCAAGTTATGGTCAAAGCTTGTTTGAAACTCAGCGCTCAGCCAAGTCCATCAATGAATCGCTACAACTTCTGGTATACAAAAAGACGACTCGAGCGACGAGTCAAATCGTAGTCTCGCATAGTAAATTATCCCTCATCAACGGCGTCGAGAGTGAGCTCCTACGCTACCATTACCTTTACCGCCAAGTACTCATAGATTGTAGAGTCTAAGAAGTCGTCTGATAGACCTAATACAAAACATGGGAGAGAAATCGTTATAGAACAACCTGCCTATCATGGTGTGTTGAAAACGATCACAAGATCAGAACAACTGTCTTCCGATCTTGAGAGGTCTGGTTCAGAGGACTAAAAAGGATCGGATGAAAGGTTAACTGTAGAGAAAACATACATGTGCATGGAGTGCGAGGCATAGTGTTCATAGAGATGAGTGAAAAGAAGGTGAAAAAGGGCGAGTTTGATGAGATCCAGAGCTCCGCTATGCTCCCCACTCATCATCCGAGTTCATCTCCGAGACAACGAACACATGTTCAGGGAACCAACCGGATTGTTCAAACTCCACGCGCAATTCACCGTAAGCGCCAGTATATACAGGGACTCTTTCGACCTCGAGTGCCCTTCTTTGTACGCAGCCCAGGTCACTGCGGCTTGCGATGATCCCAGAGGAGGAGATCACGCGGTGCCATGGCAAGGGGGAGTCGGTCTGTTCGAGATACCTGCAAACTACGAGATCATATGAGCGCTTCATCATTCCAGTAACACGGTAAGAAGCATACTTTCTCTGACCCGCCTGGCTTTGGTAGGCCTCCCGAGTAGCTTGGCGATATGCGCACAGCTCGTAATTTTGTGTGGAGGGACCATCTGAACGACACTGCAAACCTACCAGGCAGGTTAGTAAAGCAGTGATTTGAAGATAGAAAAGATATATGTACTAACAGAAGCGTTGAATTGAGCTGCGTCCATTTCAACAGATGGTACAGGATGATCAAAACCTGCTGAGGATTGACAAGGGGTGATCCCAATTTATACCCATCGCCAATGCAGAGGTCGGAGTGCGCAAACTCCGGTCGGAGAGGAGTAGCTGTCTGGACTGCTGTGCGTTGTCTCGCGTATTGACTTGGGTTGCAACGTTGAAGAGTCGGAATGACATACCAAGCCGAGGTTTCTGATAGTGCCAGTAATTGGCGATGACGACGACTACCGTAACTAAGGCTGACTCGTCTCAGTCGTCTGGGCATCTTAGAATTTGAAAACAAAAGTCTTACCCTTTTCAAAATTCATACCGTCTGGGAACAAGTGCCAGTGTGTCTAGTACGGTCCAGCCTTGTCGATCATTCAATGGCTTGGTAAAGCATATAAAATATGTGCCTGCTCGACCCTGCAGAACAACTTGGAGATTGCACAAACCGTTGAATCGTTCCTGTCAAAGTCATAAGGCAGGTTACTACTGCGATGAACGTTGGCAGGTTCAAGTTACCAGAACTTAGCGAGGCAGTCTACTTAGTTACCTAATTTGGCAGAGATGGTTCCTTGACTCCCGGCACTCATGAGAATGGCCATGACATATAACATCGTCTTCCAGCACACGGACTCTACCCTACTTTCAGCGGGGAGCTTATGCATGTGACCGATGCCATGGTCCTGACAAGAAACACACTGCTCCAGGATCTGAACACTGCCGCATCGGGCCTGTAATGGCATACGTCTTCCATATTTCGTGCCATAAATTTACCATTTGATACGTAGTGACTGGGAGAAGCGGCGATCAATTCTTGGATCGAGTACCCTGGCGTTCTCAGCATTGATACACCACTCTCACCTGAGCCGAGGACGTGATCGGGTAAGAATCAAATTTGTTGACATTATTTCAGTATTTAAGCAACCAGTCCTCATCCTGATGCGTTCCAACTCCCACCCAGTGCGTATAATCAGAACCATGACACAGTGGCTTAACATCTCCATCCATTTCATCTCGAAACCCGCTCCCAAGCCTGGATTCGTCCCCGTCTCTGTCAACTGGTTTCCCCATCGCGTCTGTAATTATAAATGCGATTTTTGTTTTCACACCAACACGAACGACTTTATGCTCCATATCGATCAAGGAAAACGTGCCCTTCGTCTCCTCGCCGATGCTGGGATGAATATCAGCGGTGGAAAGCCGTTTCTCCAGTCAAAATACATCGGGGATGTGTTCAGGTACTGCAAAGAAGAGCTTCACCTCGAATCGTGTTCCGTCGTGACCAACGGGCCGAAAGTGACCGAGAAGTGGTTGGACATGTATGGTCAATATCTCGACTTAATCGCTATATCATGCGATTCGTTCGACCCGGAGACGAATCTCAAGCGGGGAAGAGCAGAAATGGCACTGCTGCTACGCACATCAACACGGTGTTCCAGGTTGCAGAGTGGGCGAAAGACAAGGGGATCAAGGTAAAGATCAACACGGTCGTGACGATGCGAGTATCTCTATTGCTTGCCGGCTACGCGTAAAGCTGATTTCGACTCGGTTTGTTAGCAATAATTGGGAAGAGGATATGAATGACCAGATCGAGCAGATTGGTCCCATCCGCTGGAAGGTTCGTCAGGTTCTCACATTTACGTGGCCTGGCTAACCCCATAAATACATAGGTGTTCCAAGTTTTGCTTTTGGACTCGGAGAATACGGGGCCCGAATCCAATTCTCTTCGCGACGCGCGACGCCTCACGATCACAAAAGGTCAATACCAAGCCTTTCTGGATAGACACAAGGACCAGAAGTCACTCGTCCCAGATGACAATGATACGATGAAGGATTCGTACTTGCTCATTGACGAAAAGATGTGGTGCGTGTGCTTATTTGCCACTTATGGAACGCTTAGGTGACAATCGCGCTGCTTCAGTTTCTTGGATTGTCGAGACGGCGGCAAGAAGCCTAGTAGATCACTTAGACGTCGGAGTTGAGACGGCGCTGCTTGACTCAGGGTTCGATGAAAAGACTTTCCTGGATCGTGGTGGGATGTTTGACTGGACAAGAGAGCCTGAATCCGAGCCCTTGGAATGGTGATGGGAAGTGGGGTTTCCACCAAAGACAGTGAGTGCCGTCAACAATACAGTAGATTCATGCGTGCCGATATACATACGCGTGAACATTATGTGTTGTGCTTCATGGCCCCATAACGATCGTGGCCGACGACATGGGTAAAGTGAAGGGGTCATCCAGACGAAGCCAGTCGAAAACAAGGCGGGTCCAACAGTAGGTGACACCTTTGAAATCAAAGGGATGCCCTACTGCTGGACGCACCTTATTTCCAATATAAACGCCTCCAGTTGATTTCGACCTCCTCCCTTGGGCATCTGCGATGAACGGTCAATGAAACGAAGACAAAAGGACAAAAGGACCCACCTTTTCGCTTTCGTTGCGTTCAAGTTGATTATCTGAACTCGCTCATTGGATGATTGCCCTCTTATCTTGATTTACTGAACCTCTCGTCCTACCTCTGCAACAGGGCGTTAGCAATTGAGATACAGTAGGATGAGCACGGAACATACCATCGTCCGTCTAATCGTGTGTCGGGATCATAGCTCCGAGTCGCGTCTTGAGGCGATTTCATCGCCGAATTCCCTGTATAGTCAGTGAACAAAAAGAAGCGACTGCTCAATGCCGTCTTGAAGAGTGCTTGAAGTCACGCGGGCAACTGTTTAGTGTCGTCTTAAAGGATGCTTGAGGTCACGCGGGCGGCTGCTCAGCGTCGTCTTGAAGGGTGCTTGAGGCCACACAGGTAACTACTCAGTGTCGTCTTGTAGCGTTGATGGGGGTCCGTGTCGAGCACCTCGCCAGCCGCACACCTCGGGTCGCGTCATGCGATGCACACAATCACGCGCGTCGACTGTCGGTAAGCTGGCGGCTAGCCCACTGGTTCGCTGCTTCTTTCTAGTTGAGCCCGGCGAGGAACAAAGGTCGGGGTCGAGCCTGCGGTGCAGTAATTCGGCGGGGGTGGCGGAAAAGGAAAGGGACTCACTGCAGTCGCGTCGCGGTCGGTTCGGACATCTCGCGTGTCCTCGCCTGGAGGATGTGCGTCAGTGGTGACCGATCGCAAAGGGCCAGCGAGAGCGACGAGTGACAAACAATTACTCACCACGAGCTGCGGCGTGTGATACGATAGGGAAATGGCGAGGATAACAAGAGAGAGTATTCCCCGTCAACAGCGGTAAGGAGAGAGCTAAAAGGAAGAAGACAAGGAGCTGGATGAGGGGAGTCCAGTGGTGACTGCGCTTAAATACCCACAGGTGCGGCTGACAGTCACGGTGAGAGTATGGACCGTCATCACTTGCATGCCAAACGTTGTGGTACGTCATCCAATATCCAACCCTCAACCGTCAAGTCAATATTCGAAGCTAAAAAGTAAAACCAATCCTGCCAAAATCGGCAATGTCGACTCGCTACTAGTACAGCGTACTAGCTAGCCATGCCCGAGCCGTGGAAGGGAGACAGAAAAAAATCTTGATTTCCACACAAATTCATTTCATAAGAAAGCAACAGAACGGAAAAATGTCCATCAGAGAACGCTAGGATGAATACTGGCTGCGGGAACAATCGTGTCAGTGTCATGTAGCACGGGTGAAGGGATAACATACTTGTTGTCGTGGGTACCTAACGCGAACCCTCACTTATGTTGGCGAGTTGTAAAGACCATCGTTGTCAATATCGCTTCCGGAAACATCACTATTGTCGTCGTTGGATTGGGTGAGACCTAGCGCCAAGTGGTCAATATCGAATAAATCAGCATCATCGGGGGTCGATGTAACGTGATGGCAGCGAGAGGCGCACGCGTAATGATATTAGAGGTGTGTACTCACCTTCGGCAACTTTGTTGGCCAGTAAATTGGCACCTTCCATTAGCTCGTTCTTACCGATGCTCACGCAGCGCTGCAGATCATTACCAATATGCAACATCAATGTATCCTCATCTTCGTCCGAGGGGGTCTTGCGCAATCGACGAAGACCAGGGTCTGAGTCTTGCTCACCACTATGACCGGTCCAATGAAATGAGTCTAGATTTTCGCTCCAGGCCGGCTTCTGCTTCAACATTATAGAGGCTCTGCAGACTATTGCAAGGATATTTCTCAATCATGCCATGCGTTTGAAGAAGGGCAGCCCATTGGTTTTTGGAATCTGGGCCAATGATTTTGTACACAGTGGAGGGACAGCCATCGATGCGCATTGAGTAGTGAGGATGGACTGGACTGCCTTTCTCTTGATGGCATGCTCAGCCGGAACACTGGGTGGGGGTAAGGATAAGATAACGGTCTGTGGTTCCGTGCTGTGAGTTGTCTTTTATGTTTAATGTTTTGGTGGAGCATTGGTGGGTGGCGGGCGGCGGGGCGCATCAGGAATTTTACAGATGTATTTTTCGAGTCTAAACGTGATTTTACTAAGCTTTCGCAGTTCGCCAGAACTTGCCGTGCGCAGCCGAAAATGCTGAGCACTCTGAGATGAATTAGCACAAAATAGTCTAATAGCCATACCTTGAGTGCCGCCCGACCTTGTCTCGTGTGTCTGAGCCCATCTCATGTGTTTCACAAGTCTCATGATTTATTCATCACTTTCACAACCATTTCAAATCAACAATCATATCCATTATCTATGAAGCCAACTCAAATGCATGGTGATCTGCATAGTGGTTTATGTAGAAACCATGGTATATATCTAAAGAATTGTCAAAAGTAATGAATGAAGGCATGTGTTGGTCACCAAAAATTGGAAGGAGATGTGCACCATGAATGATACTATCAATGTGAATAACAGCAAAATTAGCTGAGCCATCATAGAGCAAGAAAGGGGAGACCATCCATGTTCCTGTTATCTCATCTGGCTCATCACAGACAACAAAACTAAGTAATGGGCAGGAATGCCCTATGCTATAGTACATTAGCTAAGAGTATAAGTTGAGTAAAAAGTACTTATCTTAGCCACTGCCTAAGGTGGGTGAAAATAACTAAGGTGCCTGTAAGTGGAGTCAAGATATATATACTATGGGTGGAGGTATACTTGTACAGTGGCTCAAATAAGTGTCCCAATGTTGGGCCATTTTAAAAAGACTTTATATTTGCAAGAGAACCAAAATATATCAGCTCTGACCCTTGCAGGGTCATCAATAGCCTTAACTCCTGCCCTAAAAATGAGCCCTTAGGCATGTGGCTTGGCTGTCATAGCACTGAGATATAACAATTTCAAAATGACATGTCATTGGGACACTTATTTGAGCAACATTTCTACTCAGTAATTTTAGTACTTTCTATGCCTTTCTTTTGCCTTTATCACTGCCTCTAGTCTTCTAGGCATGCTTTCTATCAATCTTTAACATTCCTCAACATTCTATATCAATCCTTTCCCAAAGCTCCCAAACCTCTCTTACTGATATTGCATAGTTATTGAGCTTCTTTTTGAGGATTTGCCAGAGATGTTCAATAGAACTAAGGTCTGGAGATTGTGCTAGCCAATCAAGGATCTTGATACCTTGAGACTTCAGCCACTCCTGGGCCCTTTTAGAGGTATGCTTTGGATCATTATCTTGTTGAAAGATAATGCTCTCTTCAGGGATCCCATAATTTCCATAGTAGGAAGTAGATTATCCTCCAAAATGGAGATATACTGCTCAGTATTCATCCTTCCTTCTACCTCTGCAAGAATTCCCACTCCATTCCAGCCCATGCATCCTCAAACCATCAAAGAACCTCCTCCAAACTTTACTGTCCCTTGTACCTCCTTATCTTGCAGAGGTTTTCCTGCCAGTTTCCACACATACTTCCTTCTATCTAACCCAATCCTATTGATCTTGGTCTCATCTGACCAAATTACCCTAGTCCAGTCCTCCACAGTCTGTTACGGTCGGTCCGGGTAGGAACGAATGTAGACCTGGGAGACGAGGGATGTCGACTAAGGGGCTTGCTTATCGACGGGACGAGTCGCGAGAAAGGTGACCGGGGACAAGGACGAGTCGTGTGGTTAACGACCGGAGACTTCCTCAGGGGCTTCCTGAGGTGGACGAAGGGGAGTTGACCAAGGGATGCCCTTGTCAACGGACAACCGCAAAGAAGAGCGGTGGGGACGAGTCGCAAAGAAGAGCGACCGGAGACGAAGGTAGAACGACGAGCGTCCACTCAAAAGTAGGACGAGTGACTTAGAGAGCGATTGACGAGTGAAGGAAACAAAAGTGCTATTCCAGGTAGGTCTAGCTTAGAGAATACAAGGTATCGACGGCAGGGTTTATATACCTAAAGGGAACTGCGCACGGACCAAGCTATGTAGCGGCGGAAGGTCAGAGGAAGCTCAATAAGGTAAGTGGTGTGAGGAAGATAATGGAAGTTATCGGAACAAAGGAAATGCGGCTGTCCGTTGGAAGGAAGCGGAACAAAGGATAAGAGTTCATAATCAAGATGACCATCGTGGGAAGAGCGGAAGAAAGCGGTGGTCGTCGTGTGAAAGAAAGGCATTAGCAAGAAGTGTAAGACGACTGCTAATGCGAGAGACAAGGAAAAAGATGAATCATAACACAGTCCAGTGTTGATGCTTGAGAGCAAAGTCTAGCCTATGTTTCCTATGCTTCACAGACAAGAGTGGTTTTTTTTTCTTGACTACAGCCTTTAGAGATGCTGACTTTAGCACATTGTGAATGGGTTGAGAAAAGACAGGAGAGGAGAGGGTAGAATTGATGAGATGAGTTGCCTGGACAGCATTTTCAACCTTTCCAGTGGTAATACTAGAAACAATTCTTCTTTTATCAGTAGGAAAAAGCTTGGAAAAAGGGCCTAATTTGATGTTTTTCCTGCCTGGATGAATCTCTTTAATAACCCTGGCCATAGTGGACTTCCCCAGACCAGTTTGGGAGGATATTTTCCTAGCAGAAAGGCCAGATTCAGAGAGAAAGAGAATATGGGCTTTATGTTATGGTCGGTCTGGGTAGGAACAAATGTAGACCTGGGAGACGAGGGATGTCGACTAAGTGGCTTGCTTATCGACAGGACGAGTCATGTGGTTAATGACCGGAGACTTCCGCAGGGGCTTCCTGAGGTGGATGAAGGATAATCGACCAAGGGATACCCTTGTCGACAGGACAACCGCAAAGAAGGGCGGCAGGGACGAGTCGCAATGAAGGGCAACCAGAGATGAAGGAAAACGACGAGGGTCCACTCAAAAGTAGGATGGGTGACTTAGAGAGCGATGGACGAGTGAAGAAAACAAAGATGCTATTCCAGGTAGGTCTAGCTTAGAGAATACAAGGTAGTGACAGCAGGCTTTATATACCCAAGGGAGACTACACACAGACCAAGCTGTGTGGCAGCAGAAGGTCAGAGGAAACCCGATAAGGTAGGTGGAGTAAGGAAGATAACAGAAGTTATCGGAATAAAGGAAACACGGCTGTCTGTCGGAAGGAAGCGGGAACAAAGAGACAAGAGTTCATAATCATGATGACTATCGTGAGAAGAGCGGAAGTAAGCGGTGGTCATCATGTGAAAGAAAAGTGTTAGCAAGAAGTGTAGGACGAATGCTAATGTGAAAGGCAAAGAAAAAGTGAATTGTAACACTTTAGCAGAGGCAGAAATGGGCTTCATAGTGAAGTAGGGTTAGTGTTATAGTTCAGGACCTATACGCTACATTTTTCACTTTTTCTTATTTTCGAACTTAACGATTTCTTTCTCTTTTTGAAGTCACATGACCAGTGCACATGACCGTGAGACACCTCACGTGACCTGAGGTCTAGCCCATGATGTCATTATGATATCACACCTCCTGTCTTTCATTTCCGTTCCTTTTCCCATGAGGACGCTTCTCTTTTCCCACACGGACTTCTCGCTGTCCTCATGGTTTCCTCATTTCTTTTCACTCTCACACCGGCCCTCAATCGATTAGGACTCAGACGACCGATCCTAAACCCTACATACTTACATATATAAACCCTCTCCCCTCGTCGTCTATTCCCCAGTCCTATTCACTTGAATACCCTCCTCCTTGGGGCCTGTTCAATTGTTTACCACTCTTCCTTTACTTTTCCTTTAACTCTGCATTTGCCGACTTCGTGCACGTTATCGCACGCTTACTCATTACCTCGTGAATGATATATCTCGGAACTGTCCACTTCCTCGTCATCGATTACCACATCCTCGTACACGTCTGGCTCGACGTTCGCACTCGAACCGTTCATACAGTCACCAAAGTCGCCCAACGCCTAGACTAGGTGTTGTGCTCATTTTAGTTGTCTCATCCCGTTTCAGTTAGCTGGGTGGTATTTCTGCTCTTTATAGTGCCCAGGGTTATGTAAGTTACATAATAAGTCAGGGTTAAAGCATAGCACCCATCAGAACATTATGTTATTTACTAAAAGATAATTGATAATATTATGCTCAAATAAGTATTCCAATGATATAACATTTTAATATGGATATATCTCAGTGCCATGATAACCAAATCACATGCCTAAGGGCTTATAATGGAGTGGAACGGCAAGAACCAACTCCAACGAGGGCGGCCTAGCCTCTAGCTAGGATGGCCCGAGTGTCGCCAAGAACGATAAATATGATAGTGGCCCTATAATGGTGGCTAACTGGCAAAAGGAGAGAATGAGCGGTACTCAAGTGTATCCAGGCCCCACTAGGTGGAGGGTAGAACAAATGAATAAGACTGGCTAGTCCAGTTGCATCACTACCACTATATATACTACTACAGGAGAGTGCACGGACCATGCTGTGTACTCTAGGGTAGGTCTAAGGTAAGGAATGTGGTAGCTGTGAGGCATGATGTCATAGTGACATTATGGATCTAGGCTAAGTCTAGGTCAACCTGTAGGCATGTGATTGTGGGAACTAGCATGTGCCCCTAAGGTACAATAGATAAGATAATCGTGGCCAAGTCACGTGATCGTGGGAAGGAGTCACGTGACCTCGAAAGTGAAGATCGTAAGTCCGGGATAAGGAGAATGCAATGAACATAACGGTAAGCAGTAGTGTTGTAGCCCGAACTACAACAGGGCTCATCTTCAGGGTAGAAGTTAGGGCTATTTATGACCCTGCAAGGGTCAGAGCTGATATATTTTAGTTCTCTTGCAAATATAAAGTCTTTCTAAAATGGCCCAACATTGGGACACTTATTTAAGCCACTGTACCTGCTCTTCAATAGGCTATTCATATACATTTGGCTTTATTATATCATATCATGATCTATATGCCATTTAGTCTTTAAGAAACATGATATAGACTGGTTTTATATATGATTTTCAGATTAAAAAATAATAACTAGATATTGTCACTTGAATAAAAACTGAAGGGGTATGTGTTGTGAGAGTCAACTGTAACTCACTGATGCTTACATCAGCAAACCAACCCAAACACAGCCACAAAGTGTGAAACTTGTTAAGTGTATCTAGGAATATCAACATTTCCTAGATCCCCTGATGTGTTGCACTTTGATGAAAAGGCACAAGGGTTTTTGAGAACAACTCTGGCCATGTCTCTTGAGTGGTAGTTGAGTTGACTTGTCTGACATTTCAAGTTGGATGAGTGCCTTGTAATGCAAAATCAACTCGATCCAGTCCGATAGTTGTAGGGAGACCAACTCTAGGAATGATTCTTCCCGTTTTCACAACTTGAAAGATGCACTCTTGCCTCACAAAACCTGGCACTCGCCATGTTTGCAGAGCGACCGTCTGTCCGCTCACGCACCGCTTTCGACTCCTGAACACCGTGACCGCTACTAATAGTCATCGGAGCTTACTACCACTGGTACATTCCGCGATCAACCTTACGCTCCCTTCCGGCCCGTTCGACGACCCCGCTCTAGTCCATCGCGCGTCGTGCAACGTAGGTTCCATCCAGCCCGAGGAACCTCTTCTTCCAATGTTCCTGCGCTCGACGTCTCTCTCAAACCCTATCGGTTTCGTACGCCCCAGCGTCGTACAAGCAGTTCTCGAAAACAATCACGAATCCGGGACACGATCTATTTGGAACGTCCTCCACAGACCAGACAACTCCCCCTGGGCGGTCTGCTTTGCGGATCACATCGCTGACGTTGAGACCCGGACGCACGTCCTCCGTATGGTCTTGGAGAGGTGGAAAACCGAGGGCCTCTTTCCGGATGTTTTGAAAGGCATGCATGTTTATTTCCGCAGACGTTCTCGATGAATTTGGCTCAGTACCGTTAGGTTGGAGCGACGAGACGTATCCCGTGTATACGCCTCGGCGAGAACGTCTTGATGCGATGTCGCGTCTTGCATTCGGGATCGAGCGTGCTGCACTCCCCCTGTTTGGATTCGCCAACTTTGGTTGCCTCCTCACGGGTTCGCTTCCATGCCGCTGCTGTCATTGTTCTTGACCCACATAAAATGCAGCCTTTTTTGATTGTCCAGCGACGGGCAAAACAATGCTCTGGATCCCTCGTCGATCACTATCAAAGAGCACGTAGGTCAGTTCAACTACATTTTGTTTGTGACCTGAATCCGTCCGAGCGTAGATGGCCGGGCCGGTACGACTGTACCGTCGGAGGAGGGATGGGAGTCGGGGAGACACCCAATCAGACCATCATCCGCGAGTGCACGGAAGAGGCTTCTCTTCCATCCAATTTCGTCAAGAAACACGCGCGCTCTGTAGGAATACTTAATTACATGAACCGGTCTCCCTCGAAATGGATTCTCCCCGGGATATACTACCTCTACGAGCTCCGCCTCCCGGACGACGGCGCGATCACACCGTGCACAAGTTCCGAGGATGGAGAGGTCGATGTGTTTCGGTTGATGGATGTTGACGACGTCATGGAGCACTTGCTCCGAGGACGGTTCAAGCCAAGCTCAGCGATGGCGTTGGTTGATTTCTACATACGCCGTGGAATTATCACGCCTGAATCTGACGCTGGGTATCTTGACATCTGCTTGGCTATGAGACGACCCGTTGTTTTGCCCCTCCCCTGAAGACGACTGGGCGTGGCACCAGCTGCTTGTATCACTGTTAGATGTATCAGTTTATCTGGACTGAGATGGTACAGCTCTTGTTCTACTTTCTGTTATTCTCACTAGCCAGGAAACGACTGTGGAATTGACTCTTTCGGTTTCGAATGCGCCCCAAACGTTCAGTGGAGGGTTCGTACCCATCGAATTCGAAACGCTCGGAGAACAGCAATATGAATTCATCACATGGTATTCGGTGTACCACGTGTAGATTCACCGCACGAATTCGAAAACAAGACGATGTGTGAAACATATCGTAACAGTGCGACCCGGAGAGATGTCATCTTGACCAAGAGAGTAGAGTACACCGTGGATTGCTGTCCATGTGACACCAGTTCATCCCAAGACAGAAGCACCTCACCATGCGTTCGAGCCACACATCAAAATCATATGTAGAAGCTGAGTGATGAATACCAGAATGGAAATGGAAATCTGACGTGAAACTATCCCGCAGCATGCAATGGGAGATCTGCGTCCGACAGCACAACGCCCGCAGTGTCGACACATTTGACTATGGCGCGCTTGGTGTGCGTATTTCGCATGATACATATAATACAAGGCCTGAAATCAGATATCGTCTCGAGCTGACAGATCTTGTGGAAACGCAGCAGATCCGCGGCAGAAGCGTTCCAGCCCGAGCCAAGCTCCGCCTCCTTGTAGACCACCAGATCTCGACCGGTTCCCGCTTTTACTTTCGGCAGGAGCGGCGAAAAACAGTCATCCGTGTAAACCCCCCCCCCCAAAAAAAAAACGGTTATGCCAAGAGAAAGGTGGGCGCTTGGAAGCCTCGTGTTGCACTGCGAACGCGTTCAAAATGGACGATACGAACACATCGGAAGAGCTTGCAACGAGACCGTGAGTTGCGCGTCATGTGAACCATTTAATTTTGGTGGTACATATATGGATCACGAAACGCGTGGGGAGTTCATTACTCGCTTTATGAGCGCCTTCTTTCAACGTCATTTGAAGCGACAGTTCTCGTTTGGATCTGATCTTGTACGGTGGGAACGTGGTAGTACTTGCCGCGGGTTTGTCTGCGTTCTGAGGCGTCGTCAGTGGTCGTTCGAACCCGTCCACATGTTGCGTCGCGGTGCGATTCCTCTTGGCATTGACCGGTAAAAGTAGTCGCACCGAGCAGGAGATAGTATTCAAGCGTCTTGATGTGTGTGACTCGATAAGGTAGCGACGCCGCGGAATGTCAACATGTCAACAATCGGTAAATTCCCACAGTCCGTCAGTGAGCGACAAACCATGGACAGTGCAGAGTTTCACGCCGCGGTGGGTACTGCATGAATCACCTCGACTAGTGGTCTGTTGATCACTTGGCAGGTATACCACGTCGTGCGACAGTAAGTTTTACTGGTTGAGACTTTACGCCAATGCCAGTGAGCCTTACCTGGTATAGAATTCCTCCTCAAAAAGTGACGAGCTATAGTGCGTGACCTCACAAGTTCCAAGTCGCACTGCAAACCGCTTCATACAGGTCACATTGCCAAGCTGATTGGCATGCCCAGGCATGCACGACACGTCGGCCAGGGTTCGCTTTCCCACTCATATCCATACTTGAAACAAACGTTGACTGATGCTGATAGCATTGAAATTCTTATCTCCGGATGTGACACCGCCCGTGCCCTGGCATAGAGTGATTTCATCCGCTGGCACGATCTCTTCACGCGGCCCAGGGACGATCGGTGCACAACGCCAGCGCGACGCACTTGAGGAAGAGGGTGTCGAAGTCACTGATGGTCGAACGGGTGATTTTCGAGTCGACTTGGCGACGTGGGGGTGGTTCCCCGTCCCTGGTACGATAGACGCCGGGGACGATCACGGTGCGGCCGTGGCGCAAGATGTCGGTGATAGCCAGTGAACACCGATACCCAAGAGACTTCGTGTGATGCCGCCGTTGTATAGGTACACAGTCGCCGTCAGGTACTGACTGCGGGATATATAGGATCTGTCCTCCATGCAATCATACACTATAATTGCGCAATGCCGGTGGGTTACTGTTGACGTTCTTATCAATCCCTTGCCGGGGATTGCTTACACCCGCACACGCACCGAACTTCGATAGCCTGAAACAGTGACAGTGAGAAAGTGAATTGTGCGCCCGTGCGTCCACCCTGAGTGTTCGTCTAGCCTTCTCTCCTCCCCTCAGTTCACACACCATATACCATCTTGTTGTACATTCATTCCAACTACATGCCTTGGGACCCAATCCGCCTCAACTCTGGTAAGTAGATTACAGATGCTGTATGTCGGTTGTCACTCTTATCTGGCCATATAGGGTATGACATACCCAGCATTGCATTCGGAACATCGAGACTAGGAAATGGCCAACGTCCCATTGACCTGGTGACACAAGCTTTGAACACTGGATTCAAACACATTGGTGAGCGTCGCACCGCCCAGGAGCCAGCGCTTGTCATGTAGTAACTAATGATAGACACTGCGCAACTCTACCGAAACGAAACAGAGGTTGGAACTGCCTTGCGAAAGAAGGGTCTGCGACGTGGAGACGTTTTCATCACCACCAAATACTCGGGTACAAACAACTTGGACATACAAACGTCGATTCGCAACAGTCTTGCTTATGCAAGTTCCCTAGTACAATCATGGGTGTCGGCGAGCATTAACCCCGACGTCCTGACTCGTAGCTCGGGGTGGATTATGTTGATTTGTATCTGATCCACAATGCATCCATTGCAGTTCCCGATATCTCTACAGCTTGGACTCAGATGGAAAAGGTCAAGGAAGCCGGTCTGGCAAGGTACGCGTTTCTATTGTTACCCGGCTTTCCTTGCTCAACGGAGATTAAAAACCACACAGGTCCATTGGCGTCAGTAACTTTGATGACAGAGACCTCAAGATATTGCTCTCTTCTGCGAAAATAAAGCCGAGTGTGAACCAAGTCCGAGGATAATCTGTTTGAATGTGAACCACTATAACCTTTTGGTGCTAGATCCGCTTACACCCCTATGTCTACCGGAGACAGTTCCCCATCTTGGAATATGCAGCAGAGCACGGCATTGTGATTGAGGCGTACAGTGCTCTCACGTACGTAGCCGCTTGGGTGGAAGATCCCACCGCCGTCTAACCCTCGCTGCACAGCCCGATCACCCGTCAACCAGGGGGTCCGCTAGATGTTCCGTTGTCTGAAATCGCTTCAAGGCTGAAAATCACGACGGATCAGGTACTATTGGCATGGGCAAAAGCCAAGGGTGCGGTGGTCGTCACGTACGTGATCGCCAGACGCCACATCACTGGTTTACAAAGCTGTACTCACTCTTGCACGCTGCCATCAGCACGAGTTCCAAGAAGACGCGTTTGCAAGGTTATTTAGCGGCAGGTGACGTCGGTACGCATCGCGCGAGCGTATTTGGCGGTCGTTTTCTGACTCGTTGTACTGCCTTGACAGAACTAACCCAAGAAGACATAGCTGCCATTGATACTGCCGGCGCGATTGGCGAGAATCGAGGCGCATAAATGCAGAGTTGAGTCTAAGAACACTGGCGATAATTGGTGCGGGGCTGTGGTTTTATTGCAGGATCCGCGTTTTTTAGGCGTGTAGCATGTACGACATTGGTCTTGGATGATTACACACTTTTAAGCTGGAATGCTTGGCTAGGATGAGGCATGGATCATCAATAACCAACCATATGCATGCCGTTACTACGGCGAGCTCGTACCTAGTGATACAAGCCAACATAGTCTGATCTGGATTTACCTCAGCGCACGAGTGACCAAACCTCAAGTCTTAGCTACGTTCGCGCTCGAATTCTTTGGTGTCCAAGTTCAAGTTGATGCCAAGAAGGACTGCGGGTGTGGCAGTGTGGAGTGTGCGCCACCGCCGCAACTTGCTGCGGTTTTTTTTTCCACTTAGTATTTAGACCACAACCACCATCAGCGTAACCACAGATACCATGGTCCCAGTTTTTACACAGCCTCTCTCAAGCTCTATGAGCGCGTACAGCGTTGATTATGACAAGTCCGCTAATCAGTGCCAGATTCATTTCGAGTCCAAGCGCCAATGTGCATGCGCCGCAGAATCGGATCCTACTCGTCACCGTGCTTGCCACCAGGCGCGCACACGAAAGTTTATAGTTTCGGTGGCACTCTTGCTTCTTGCGGTCGGCGCTACGCTGGTTATCTCTTGTGTAGCCGGCGACATTAACTTGCTTGACGTGATCAGCCTCGGGGCTGACGTGAGCGGCAGCCCGTTGGGCAAGAGGCAGTCCACTTCTTCGAGCTTCACCAACGACAAACGTGAGTGTGTCTCTAGGCACACCATCAGTATTTGCGGTCGCTGAAGGGTCGTTGGTCACAATAGTGTATCTCATTATCGTTTTCGTTGGGCTGTTCCTCGTGCTCATTGCGGGCATTATGCTGAGTTACTGGTGCTGCAAAGGTAAGATACAGTCATGTTATGATGTGACTCAGAATGATTCTGAACGATGGCGTGATTTTTTCTTTATCTAATCCAGGGTCATTTGAAAATCCACTCTGCTGCCCGTGTTACCTGTGCGCATGCTGTGGTGGGCTTGGTCAGTTGGTGTTGTTTGTGACTGCACAGAAAGCTGACATGCATGTGTTGTCAGCTTGTTTGGAATGCGTTGGATGCGGATTGTGTGCGGCTGGACTGGAAGCTGCTTGACGCAGGTATACACCGCCTCGGAGAGTAATGGACGCTTTTCCTATGTTTTGTCGGACATTACTTTGAGTATGGTATCATATCCAGGTTTGTTTGCACCGCATGAGCACATGGTGGAGTTCGGCTAGTGAGAGTTCTGTGCAAGATCATCAAACCTAGTAATGGGCGTTTTGACTCAGGGCTGCTGAGCGTGATCTACATCCGGGTGTGGCGGGTGAGCTAGTTCGATTTCCAAATTGGTATTCCGCGAAACTTTATGTAATCGCAGCACAGATCTGTTATGTGGATCTAAGCCACCCCGACTTGACTCGACCCGGCCATTTACGGGTCGCGATGAGATCCCCACCGACAGCACACCGCTTAGCCTCAACTCGATTGAACATGCTAGGCTTATTCTTTTCCCTGCCAGGGCAGTGGGCCATCCTGCCCTTGAAATACGGACTCTTGTCGTCCCAAAGAGTCACAACTTTACTCCCCCGTTTCCTCTCATTCTTCTTTATTCTAACTCTTTTGCCATGGTGTACGTCGCGTCATCCTATCATGACCGTGCTGGTGTCATTCCATCAAAACGCCGTCAGCCTGACCTATCCCGCCACTTGTCAGCGGAGGCCAGAGCTAGACTTCCAAATCCCATCAAGTCCATCTGGAAAGCCGCCCAAGTAAAGCCCGGAACGATCAACATGGGTAATGGTATGATACCCCACATTGCCGATGGACCGAATGCTTATCGACGTTCTAGGTGATCCCCACAACTCGTTGTATCCTCTCTCCGAGATCAACTTTGTGGTTCCTTCTGTCCGTGAACAGGACCCCGTCCAAGCCTGGAGAACAGGCACCGGCGAACGACAGGTCATTTCCTCTCTCAAGGATGAACCTTGTGCGTTGAGCCTCCGAACTGCCATGGCATACGGCGCTGGCGCTGGCTTGAAGCACGTGCGGGATGCTCTTGCAGGGCTCAATGATCGTATCCATGCACCGCCAAACCACACAGTCTCCCTCAGTCTTGGAAACGCCGATGCTCTTACAAAGTGCTTCCGGCTATTGGGCGACCCCGGTGATTCCTTCCTCTGTGAGGAATTCACATTCTCCGCCATGACAAATGCTGCCTCTCCACTCGGTATCGACTGGGTACCGATCCGAATGGACAAGGATGGCCTCCTCCCGTCCGATATGGAGCGAATCCTGGCTAATTGGGATGAGGCTTCCCAAGGGAAGCGTCCGCACGTCCTTTACACAATCCCGTGCGTCATTTCACGTCCAAGAGCCTTCATTTTACTTGACTCACATGTTCATCATTAGCTGCTCTCAAAACCCAACAGGAAGTACTCTTTCCCTCGAGAGGCGGCGGCAAATTTACCAGATCGCGCGCGAGTGGGATGTCATCATTCTCGAGGATGACCCATACTTTTTCCTTCAGTACGATCTCAATATCTCGCAAGAAACAGTAGAAGAATATGGTTTCACCCGCGCTATGGCCGAGGTTCTACCTCGATCTTTCCTTTCTATGGACTATGATGGACGTGTGATGCGCCTAGATAGGTAAGTCCTGCTAAATTGTTTGATGATCGTCACATCCTGATCACTCCTGTGCACAGCTTCAGCAAAATCCTTGCACCCGGAATGCGATTGGGCTGGGTTACGAGCAACGAGTTCTTTGGAGAGAGACTAGACATGCTTACGGACTCTTCCTCACAACACCCACACGGTCTTGGACAAGCTTTCATCGCAGAGCTCCTTGGGAGCCAAGGATGGGGCTTGGACGGGTTCATGAAATGGATATCATCTCTTTGCAACGAATACGAACGGCGGCGGAACCTTTTCATGGAGGTATTCAGACGCGAGGTAGCTGGCACTGGGCTCGCATCGGCGGAAATCCCACAATCCGGCATGTTCGTATGGATCAAGATCAATCTCGATCGTCATCCCCGATACACGGTATCCGAAGACACCAAAGTTCTCGGAGGACCGGTATCGAACACGGCGGAGTTGATGAACGAACTATTCCATAAACTTCTCGATTGTGGCCTGGTGATGATGCCCGCGTCTACGTTTGCGATCATGGACCGTTCAGGGCGGATATCTTCTGATAGCCACATTGCTGATGTACGTTTTTTGCTCCTTCTCCCGTTAAATGTGGGGCTGACGATGGACGGCAGCGTGTCAACTACTTCCGCGCAACATTCGTCGGAACGGACGACACGATCGAGAATGGTCTGACCATATTCGGTCGTGGTCTCGAAGAGTTCTTTTGTTATTGATGGATGGGCTCCCGCGTGCATGATTAGGAAGACGATTGCTCTTGATGATTATTTATGTATGCTATTCGACGGGGAGGTTGCAGGGGCTAATTCGCTTTAAATATTGCTTGAGGCTATATTTTATTGTACACTGAGCATTCGCTCACTCCGACCTAGTTGTGCAGTTAGTGCCAACTCTGTGGGGGAATTACATTGAATGGAAATCAAATATACTATCGTTCTTTTGGAGACGCTTGTGAGAGTACTTGTGTGGGACGATCCGATGAAGAGTGCCACTATACCATCAAATGAACGACCTGAGAACTGGACAGTTGCGTTCTGTCGTGGCTGTACTCTACGGGGACTGAAATCAAATATTTACGTCATGTGCCACAAGCCTGTAACTCACGCTGTCAATACAGTACGAGATTGCTGACAGGCTCTCTGTGTGGACTACATATTTTGCCTTCGAACCGAAATCGAAGCTCGATGCATTGCTGCCAGCGAGTCGATATGGGCCTCGGCTGACAGTCCATGGAGCGCCGGAGATGAAGTTAATATGCTGTACGTCGCTGATGGCATGACGTGCCAGTGAATCCCTTGGCAATTCAACTTGCTTAACAGACAGCAAAGCAAGCTTGCATCATGGGTCATGTACTATAATGTACAAGGGCGTTGCACGATGATCGGTGCGGTGACGACATCGATCGATCAACCGATCATCACGGCGGGAGATGTATGTAGCTCTCGGTGAGGGTCGACCGGGACCTTTGATCGTGACAGTGACAACCAGGGTACTTGTCATTGGTTTGGCGTGATTTTTCCGCTGGAAAAACAAGGACGTTCGGTGTCAGTCGGTCAGCCAGTCTCCGCTGCTTACAGTATGTAACTGTATATTCAACAACACGAATTAGGGTTCAAGCGCAGGCTTCCTGTCACGTACTGCTCGGCGTGGTATTCTCGTGCGTTGAAGTGTTACGGATACCTTCTCGTTTGGTGGGAATCTGAATTTGGATGGGCTCTAGAGCGGCGCTGGGATTCGTGCAAAGAGAGTTTCTGATCGGGTCTTGGACGACGAGATGCTTCTAAGCATGCCGGCTACACTTAGCACCGGAAAGGATTCGGTGTGTCGACAGCGTTGGCACCATGATCCGCAATTACATTTGGCACGTAGAGGTGGTGGACAGTGTGTATCCTGAGCGCAACTGCGACACACTGTTTAGGAGCGCTGGAACGAAGGCCTGATCCACCACGGCGCCGTGAAAGATTGAAAACGAGACACACTAAAAGCGTCAGTGAGCCGATCGACTTCGAGTCAAAAGGTCATATCAGATCCGTATCGAGCTTGTCAAAGTACCATGAAGAACGACTCCGAGCAAACTCCGAGGCACGAATTGCGAGGGCCACAAAGTGGGAACCTTCAAGCCACAACTTTCCTTATTTGGACAGTAACTTGTACGTACGCCTACTAAGCTTTATCTTTGGAGACACCACGTAAATACACGCAGAACAATCATCTAATTACGACCACAAGTACGTCACCTGCTTCGAACCTTCGACTGATTGGGGTCTGTACCCGGTTTTCACAGGCCGCCTTGCTCCACAGGTATCAATTCAGAAAAAAAAAGAACTGGTCTTTCCATTGAACCAAACCTTTTCTCTCCTCGGTTCAATTGCTTCGCTCAACTTTCACAAAGTGAAAAGAGCTTTCGTCGAATAAAAACAATTTGCTAGGATGCAAAAGGTGATGCGGCTCGCCAGGTATTAGTAGCAAACCACAACCGAGGCCCATGATAAGTAACGCGTATGACCTCTCACCGTTACGTGAAAACTGATCTGAGAAGGCCCGTATACCTTCGTTTTGTTTCATGCGCTGTTATTGACTATCCTTTTCAGGAAGTAAACCTGGACCATACCGCATAAATCACTCGGTTATGGCTGTATCCTGTGCGCGCCCGCGGCTCAGCGCTCGGTCCTCCATGGAAATTTCCGTAGCCCCAGGTGGTGCCAGGTGGCACTGGTAACTTCCTGGTCTACCGTAGCAACAGAGCGTCTGAAGTCATCACATCTTACCCCCCAACTTTTGGACATCGCTGCTGGAACTTCTTGCCAGCATGAAGGACAATCGTATCCTATCCGGAAAGACTTTTCTCGTCGTCCTCTTTGCGCTCTTGTTGAGTCTCGCACTTATCGCCCTTGACCAAACTATCGTTGCAACCGCACTTCCAGTGATCGTTTCGGATTTTGATGCACTGCAGGATGTGACATGGATTATTGGCGGGTACCTCCTCAGCATAGTGGCATTCACTCCCATGTTCGGGCAAGTGTTAACCATCTTGCCAACCAAATGGTGGGTACACGTTTTCGGGCTTTCTCGTTTGCAACACTTTTCACATTCGGCGTTCTGGCGCTCTCAAGGGTCTACATGGTTGCAATCGCCTTCTTTCAGCTAGGCTCGCTCTTTTGCGCCATAGCACCATCAGTTATTTTTCTCATTTTTGGACGTGTAATCGCTGGCATTGGCGGCGCTGGCATTTGTGTTACTGTCCTGACAATCATAGCCGAGGTACGACTTTCGACACATGCGTAACATCATCTTACTCTTTAGCATCTTTGGACACTTGCAGAGCAGCGAGATTCGGTACCGAGCCCTCATCTTTGGGGTGATCGGTGCATTGTTTGGCATCTCGAGCATCGTGGGACCCATGGTAGGAGGCAAGTCCTTCATCCTTTTACGAATCCGAGCTTTCCTTATCTCGGCCATTTTAGGCGCCTTTACGACACGTGTGTCTTGTAAGGTTCCGAGACTCGAGCGGTGATAATCTTGCGTTGACTTGTTTGTCCCAGGGCGTTGGTGCTTTTGTAAGGTGGGAGAATCATTAGTAGACGTGGACTTACGTTGCCTTCAGATATGAATTTGCCACTGGGACCGTTGTCTTGTTTGATCATTGCTTTCAAACTGCCACTTCACAAACCATTGGCAGAGCCAACGAAGACAACAGTGAAAACCTTGGCTGATATGGATTGGATAGGTAATCATACAACTCGTGTGCTTCGGTCACAACTCACTCTGGAGGGTAGGTTGCTTACTCTGTCTGACGTCCATGGTGGTTCTCGTCCTCGCACTTTCGTGGGGAAGCAGCAATGGGTGGAACTCGCCAGTTGTGATCGCTGTACGGCCGTTTCGCTCCTTCAATGAGGGTGCTCTCTCTTATTTGCATAGCTCCTCGGTGTATGCGTTTTACTCCTGACTTGCTTGGTTCTGTGGACGCGTTACAAGGGCGACAAGGGCATTTTACCTCTAAAGGTCATTGCGAGGCGTTCTCAGTAAGTCCGCCAGGTTTGATACGAGCGCGTGACACCGACCACGATACAGACTCGGAGCTTGCATCGTCGTCTTCTTCACGATGTTTAACACGCTGGTGTTGGTCTTGTACGCGCACATCATCCGTGGTTGAGTGTTGTTCTGATTCGTGTCCAGTTATGTCCCCTTGCTCTATCAAGCCGTATACGACCACAGCCCGATTCGTTCTGGGATTGATATGTTGCCATTCTTCTTGTCCTCAGTGACAACTACGGTAGGCTCTTCCTTGATCGTGTCGCGGACTGGGCACTATTGGGGGATCTTGGTTATTGGCCCCGCGTATGTTTTCTCCGTCGACGACGATTGACTTTCCACTTAATACGTGACTACTACTAGGTTCTGCTGTATTGCTGGTGGACTCCTTTACACTGTTTCGGAGTACACTTCTTCAAATAGGTTCATCATATACCAGATTCTATATGGTATAGGGGTTGGTGAGTACCCACGAGAATTCACCCGTCATCTCAGTCCTGGCCTGATGAACGACCCACGCAGGAACGACTTCGCAGAATACGTTTGTAGCACGTGAGCTCGGATCCAACACAAAGGGAGTGCATGACAACTGATCACACTCGTCTAGTTCAAGCTCAATCTGAACCAGAGACGGTGGCTGTATGCAATGCCATCGCAACGTTCATGCAGATCCTCGGTGGTTTCATTGGTGTGACGATGTATACGCACATCCGTGCCTGTCCACCAATCGGTACTGACCCGAAACACATTTTTCAGCGCAGGCGTGGTCTTTAACAGCCAACTCTGGCATAACCTGGCCGTATACGCACCCAGCGTCGACCCAGGTCCCATCACCGAAAGCGTGGCTGCGATCTACACCACTGTATCCCCGGCACAACGGCCCGGTGTCCTCCATGCGTACGTCAAATCGGTGGGCATATCTCTTCCGACGTCGCACTACGGTCAGGCTGACGTTATCATATCGGATGTAGTTGGATTGTGTCTTTCTCGCGACAGTCCCTGCTGGATTCTTGACGATTCTGGGGGCTGCATTGATGAGGTGAGGGATTTGTGCGCCAATACATACCGCACGCGCGATGTGACCTTATCATCCCCGTGTGCTTTTGCAGAAACGTCAATCTGAATCAACTGAATGCGGTCGCTGTCCCATGCGACCGCGAGTCGAGTCACCAACATGACGTAGACGACGAGAAGAAGAAAGGGAATCCCTGAACGATCGAACCTCCGAAAGGTGTTTTAAAACATGGATACCAGCATATTATCGACTTGGAGACTGACATCACTGATAAGAAGTTTATCACTCGCACGAATGAGAGTCAATATTATATACATATTTATCCATCTGTGCTAGTTTTCTAAGTTACTCCACCATACATGTATCAATACATACAACCAACGTATGGATGTTTTCATGTACATCGCCGCGAGCAACCCGGCTTTGTTTCAAGGAATAATGACCGAACGGAGGTGCGACGACCGCGTCAATATCTCCTTCAGCGCGCCGGTCACTGCCGGCATGTCTCTGATATCGACCGTGCTGACTGCCTGCGGTCCCTGGAACACACCACTGTCGATCTTGACAGCGAGCATGTCCAAGAACGCCTTGATTTCAGCCGAGTCGAGCATACTCGAGCTCATGCCCTTGAGCGTGAGCCCCTTGGTATAAAACGCGCGCAGATTGATAGGGAACAGGCCGTCCTTGGCGTGTACTGCCATCACGACGACCCGGCCGGTGCCATTTGGCGTCATGGTCCAGACCGCGTCGTTAAACGGCTGCTCGTACCCGGCACAATCGAGTAGGACGTCAACCTTGTTTTGAAGGCCTTCTTTGGCGATCGCATCGCGTATGGCGGTATTGGACGACAGCTCGATGGGCGTGACGTATGACGGCGGTGTCGCCTTTGCGATAGAGGTGTAGGTGCCGAATACACGCGCGCCTCTTTCGTGGCAGAGTTGTGCTGCTGCGGAACCGATACCACCGCGAGCACCTAGTAGCGATTAGGTGCACAAGGATCGCGTTCAGGTTCGAGGCAGCTGGAAAGAGAGCTAGACGTACCGATGATGACGACATTGTCGCCCTGCTTGACATTGGCGAGGGTGTGGACAGTGATCCATGCACAGAGCCACGGGAGCGTCATGCTCGCCGCCTCGGCATGGCTTAGCGTCTCCGGCTTGCGGCTCAGCGCGGCCAACGGGACCTTGACGAACCTGTGCGCCACGAAAGAAGAGCGGGAGAAGAAAGACTCATCAGAAATGTCGGATCGGGAAGGGTGGTGGTGCGTAGCAACAATGGCGCCACACCAAACCAGGAGAAATCGAGGGGAAGCACTCACTCGGCAAACGTTCCGTCGGAGGTGAACCCGCGCTGACTGCCGGTGCCCCATACGTGCGTACCGATCCATGCATGGGCGGGCGCGCCCGTTTCATCTACCGCTTCTACGACCTCACCGGAGAAGTCGCGGCCCGGGGTGCGTGGTATGGTAACAAAAGGTAATATACCCAGCACGGCTGCTGCGTCAGACTTGATGATGAAGCGTCGGGAGGATCCCAACGGAACAGGATAGTGTGCTAATGAGCGTTGGGTCATTTGGAAATTGGGTGGAAAGACTCACGCCGTTGATCCCTGCGGCCTTTACGCGGACGAGTGCCTCGCCAGGAGCGAGTGAAGGCTTTGCGATGGTTTGGAGGGCGAGCTCGTCGAAAGTACCCGTCTTTTCGAATCTAAGCGCTTGCATTGTTGACTTATGTTGACTGTGACTGAAATGGCGTTGTCTACATATACAACGATTAGAATCGCTTGAAGGCGAAAGATAACACTGCCAATGGAGATCGCGTGCTTACCGTGTGAGGTGTGCTGATGGAAAGCTTTGTGATAGCAAGGATAAGCTTGAGCTGACGAATCGAGGGGGAACTAAATGACAGGACCGTCGGAGAGCAAGTTGATGAATCATATGTGTTACTTTCTTTCGTCCGCACTGTCTGCTCTTGAAAGTATGCAGTGCTTAGCCTTTAACGTCAACTCCGAGCTACCCGGTAAGCTGTACTGCATGGAAAAGGAAGGCAATCACGCTGACTTGTATACAAAGTTATGATACGACACCGCGAAGGTCCGCCCATAAGTTTCCATTCGGTGTCAAAGTGCTGATAACAAAGGAGGATCGTCTCGTGCGTGCATGGTGGAATACGGTCAAACAAATGTCCGTCCCGCCGAGTTCCTTAGTAATTTGTCTATTTTCGACATGGTCTACTTGCCAGCCAGTGCACGTCTCGACGGTGGGCTGAGCATCAGTGATGTTTGACTGTACATGAATGTAATTGTTACGGAAGCGCTGTGGTCTAGCGCGACGGTGGCAAGAATCCTGCCATTCCTGCTGATCCGAGACTAGTACAAGTTAACGCGTACGAACAGCCACCGCCATGCGGTCCCAGTATCGTTCCAGAATGAAAGGAGTCCATCCCGAAATTACCGGGATTAATATTAATCCTTGATGGTGATCGGTCGTCGGTCCGAGTCAGAGGCACAGCTTTCTTGATAATTCGACTCGCTCGGGACTTTGTGCCACCGTGATTGACAAATAACATATCGCCGAGCACGCCAGGCGTCATGGAATGAAGTTGATCCCCCGCCACCAAGCACAATCAGGCCGCATCAAAGGTTTGGACGGTGGATCACTTTTAGTCCGATGCCGGACGTTTTTCCTTGTTAGAGCTAAAGGTCCTGTGTGAATGGCGTCAAAACTGTGCGACACCATTCCATGTGCGATTATTTGTTGTCGGAGAGTGGAAACCAGATCATGTGGCGACAAGGCCAAATACGCAAGAACGAACTTCTTGAAATCGTCCTCGCCACAGATATCTGATAGAGTCTTGACCCGCATGCACGATGAGTGATCTTTCAATCGCACCGTTGCCTTGATGGGCCTGCCGGGCACTTCCTTGCAAAGTACATTCGCAACGAATGACCACCCGCATTATTATCACCGGCACGCCAGGGTGTTGCTAGCCTGAGTGTAGACAACTCCCAAGAGTTTACAGGAAATTAGAACGTACACGTGGTGTATATCAGCTTGCAGAAAGCAGGCTGAATAGTCGGTTGGGTCATCTTACACGGTGGGCCAGTGTTGCTGAGCCCGTCCCCTGATTCAGCTAGGTTAGGACTAGCATCCACTCTTCATGTTACCATGACGGCTGGGGGGAATGGAACAGAGGTTGCTGATAAAAGTTTGATACGCGACGGCATAATTCTTCTTGAAAGATTGGGTAAGCAAATGACCATTAGGATGGGTGATTTTTCTCACTTGTATGTATGATTGCACCACATGTAGCTTGGATAGCCTGCAATGATATTAATCGGCCAGATCGTCGTACCCACTCTGATGCGGCGCACCGTGGTTGCCAGCGCCTTGGAATTTACCCTCCGATGTTTAACTCACAGGTTTGTTCCTGAATAATCCACAAAAGGACGGTCAACGCATGGCAAAACTTTGATACGGCTTAGCTCCGCGCAGCCTCAGGGTATTGAAGTTACTTTTGTGCATAAATTCTTGACCTAACGATAGAGCACAATCAATTGGTGATCTGAGGGTCAGCGGATATTACGAGTATGTATACCTTGGGCAGTGTTCGTACACATGATTCATACGGAAACCTAGGCGGAAATGCAAAGGCGTTCTGCCAGGTTGGGCAGCATGTCGATTAAGCGTACTAAGCCGACTGATGGTGATCAGTAATCCCCCTAAGCGTGGAGGTTTATCTAGCGGCGCTAGCTTATCAAGTTTGATTATCTGATATGGTCTGTCAGATAGAAATTGGCGGTGCAAATGATACCTTTTCTGCGTGACGCTGAGCCTCGGATTGAATTGGAGGAACACGTGTTGCCAAGACGCGGACTAATGGTTGTCTCAATGTCTTTACAGTGCAAACTGCATTGCACATTCCCTTTCAGACCAACGTTGTCACATTGAAACTGTATGATCGTGCAAACGCACTGTAGATGCAGTATCATCATACAAATTTGAATCTGTCTGTGAATCGTAGAATTACTTCCGAGATCAGACGCGGTGACGTGAATCGCGTGTTGTTGACAGTCGGGACTCTGCCAAAACGATGTACCAGGCGGTATGGTATCGGTGCCAACTTGAAGTCCGCCGTGGCAGTGGGACGGAAGCAGTTCGTCTCTGTTCGTGCGAACTGGTTCACTTGTGTTCATCGCAATTTGCCACAGGGTCTACTAGTTCCTGTCTTACTCCGCTCAAGTTACCGTTGCTTGAGCAGTGCCCCGCCGGACTCGACGCTCTCGATCGGCGCCACACATGGACGGCGAAAGAGTGGGCGAAACTAACCAACTTGGTCATCCCGACTCGGATCTGAATCTGTTACGCGAATATCTGACAATCGCACTGCCAGACCAGAACTCGGCCCACATATAAAAGATGACCCGTTTGAGCAGATTGGACTCCATCAACGACTCGCACTTCCATTCCTCTAGACTTATTCGATCCAACAATTCCTCTATTATTATTACCAATGGCTCCCGTC
>JBBPLC010000195.1:0-44972 GCA_038089535.1 Hemileccinum rubropunctum | reverse complement strand
ATTATCATACACTGTTCTATAACATTGAAAACCTTGACTACACTACATTTTAACACAAAGGAGGCTTCAAAACAAGTTTTTGAATGAGCTTTTAGATGTTGTGGTAGTCAGCTAAGCAAAATAAGACGCACTGTGTGAATTTACTGATGTTGGGAGGATCAACGATGTGAAACCTAGGGAACTTGTTCGGAGTGGCATTGCAACCTAGCCTGAGTGATGGCAATATATTATCATGTTGAATCGATAAAGTACATAAACGAGGTTTGAACATGTTCGAACGCGTTCCGAACGACTAGAAATGTTCACGGTGTAGATAGGACTGGATACTCAGTGGCATTTTACTCACCAATGAACGCGAACCTCCGTTTAGCAATTTCAAAGTCCGGTTCGAACCGATCAACGTTCAGGCTGAACCCTCCACCACGAGTATCCGAGCGCAAGGGCGACACGGAAAGGCGAAAGACGGAAGACGGAGGTGGGTTGAATGTGGAGCTAGTCCCTTTTTTGACAAGGTCATCATGACATATACGGCCGTCGGTCACCAACTCTTACTGTCTACAGCAAGCTCTCCTCAACCGCACACTCCTCACTGCTAACTCTTCACCCACATCATAAGCGCTTGCTCCCGCATGATGATCGATTTTCCAAACGGTTATTACCAAGATCTGGATCGATTTGCAGGTCTGGTTTGGGGTAATTCTCAGGCTGTCACACGACGACATCAGCCCAGGGACATCGAATACATCGATCTCACCGGATACCTCGAAGCCTTCCAGTTTCTTTTTGTAGGCATTAAACACGACAAGGTTCTCGTCAGAAACGAGTATTCCATCACACTGGGCACCTTGCAAACAAATTCAAGTTATGATTTCGGGGCTTATGTTCTGGGACAGCCTGGCATTGGTGGGTGTGGATCGCGCCAAGTGCACCCCGAGCTTGAACTCTAGATACCAGGGAAATCACTATTTCTCATATACGCGCTCGTACAGTTCCTTGGTCAGAAACAGGTGGTTGTGTTGCAAACCCGTCCGGGATTTTACATGTGCTTCAGAGAAACCGTGAACATCTGCTCTATGACGGACACCCGTCCGATGTGCGAGTTGCCCACTGTGTGGGCGCTCTGTGATTCCAACCAATTCCTTCACTCTCCCCCCGATATCTTCCAGTTTAAACCGGGTCGTATCCGAGTCATCCAAACAACCTCGCCAAAAGCTTCAAGCTGGAAGGAATGGAGCAAGCAGCTTGGTGCTAAATGCTACGTTATGGATATTTGGACCGACCAGGAGATCGCAGACCTCGCGTAAGTAGTATACTCTGCACGACAGCGAGATCTGACGGGGTAATCAGCACACTACTGAGTCTGGACGTCCAGCGAGTGACCACTCTCGCACAGAAGTGGGGCAATATTCCTCGCACGTTGCTGCAATTCGTTGATACAGAGGATGAGATAATCGAGGATTGGTACCGAACCAATGCCAGAGATGCTGTCCTAAAATGTGCGACCATGATACACGAAGGACCGCGGCACCATCTGCCTGATGATGCCCCGTGCTCATTCTATTTCCTTCAACCGAAGAAGACTGACATGGGTGCTACCATTCGCGTGCTTTCTTACATCCACGTGCCAACACCGACGCTTCGACGCCTGCTAGCGGAGTCGCTCCGGGAGAGGAACAACCTCGAGAAGCTTGAGTTCTACAATGGTCTGAGTCAACACGCACCCACTCATCAGGCTGCTGCCTTCATCTACGAATCTTGGTTCCACAACTTCTTGGGCGCAGGAAGGAAGATACAGTGCAAATTCATTCACTGGGGTTCGGGTGATATGTATGGAGTTCCAGAGCCTCCTACCACATCAGCGAGGAATGTTTTTGCCCCCGCTACCCTGGACGAACCGATGTCTCTAACACTGCCATATTATTGGATCGCCCCGTATAAGAATTTCCCCGGAATTCAGAGTGCCCTTGTACTCGAGAGCGGGATCTTTGCTTTTCAGACGACTATTGGTTCAGAAAATGAATCGCCGATGAAGGGTTTGCAGATCCTACAAAGGAGACTACCGGATAATCTCAAGCATGTCGCCTGGAGGGTTGTGTTTGTCGGACTAGAAGAAGACCGAGTTAGATATGTTGCAAACTGTTGGGCTGGTGAAATAGTCTTCCCGGATCGGGTAGACGTAACCGTCGGGTGGTCAGTGGTGGACCCAGTACAAAATGATATCACTTACAGGGTACGCAATCTTGTTTGATTTACTAATGTTTTCTGATCCGATCCTTAGGTATACCATGATGAGTCTGATCCAGTGCCGAGGGAGTTTGATGAGGAGCTGAGGGAACTGGAGTGAGTTGGTTGACAAATTTATATGGGGACCTCTCATGAAGTCATATGCCGGAGTGCAACCAACATCTGTACACTTAGTATTACCTCTTCCAGCTTCTTCAGTATACATTTGTGTGATCTTCTCTATTACCCAGCACAACGAGTAGGCTCCGTGTTCCGAGTTAAGAACAACAAATCCGTTATATAACCACCGGCACGACCACCACTTATTTCGTGGACGAACTGACCCTTCGAGCTATCGTGGCCAAATCATCATCATCACCGTCATGCACTTGTCCACCTATTTCTTTTAAGCTAATCTCTGCCGCGTGTGTTTTGGATGGTCATCGCAAGCTGGAATGAGTTCAAGCAAGGATCTAGAATGCAAGAATGAAGACGTAGAGAACGAATCGTAAAGACGTTGAACTAATCAGTAAGTACGACATTTGGTTTTTCAAGTTGTTGACCACCGTCTCAGCCTGAGAAAGGTGAAAAGTGTAACATGCCAGACGTTTCCGCGCTTCCTCGCTTGGTAGGACTTTGGGGGCTCAGAGCGATTGGCACAGATGCAACGGGACGATCTCAGTGCACGCCTACATTGTATGTGAGAAGAGGCAGAAGTATAGATTAGCCGTTTGGACAAGTAGAGAAGATACTGCATAAATAAACGTGCGCGACCAATGGAATGCTTGGGATACGATTCCAGGGACAAGACCCGACGACCTGATGCAATGATTTTCCATTACGAACTAGCACCGGCGACGTGATCTTTTCCAGTCCTCTCCACCATCTGTATTTCTTCTCCCTGTTCTTCTCCCTCGTTCTGCCCGCCACCGTCCGCGAACACGATCGCGCTCGCAGTACTAGTGGCACCATGAACAGACCCCAATGACAAACCGAACGCGGAGTCGATGTCGCTTCCTCGTCTGCCTTGAAGATCGCGTGCATAAAGGGCTCGTAAACCCAAGATGAACCGAGGGACGAGTGTGAATGGAGGTATATATTGTGCCAACTCCAATAGTATCCACCACCTTCCCGGTGGAATGTCTGCTACGTCGTATAATATGCCGACGAGCGACATGACCAAGATACTATCCATCAAAAAGCAGTGTTATCCAAGTGGTATAGAGGACGAGAAGGAAGGAAGAGACACGAACGTACACGAGAAAGTAAATCATGCCTTCCCTCACTAAAAGCGTCATGTAACGGTTGAGGTGGAATTGCTTTGTTGCTTTGTACATTTGAACTGCCACTTTGCTGAACTGGATAACGACGAGCAGACACATCAGTGAACCGAGAGCGATCTGTCCTGCATTTGCAATTTCCATCCAAATGAGGGAACCATTTTGCCATACGCAAACCGAAAAATCAAGTACTTGAGCGGTATCCACTATATGATTGAAAGAGTAACAGATATCCTGTTATACGGCACGCATGACGAAGCCGTGTCTTACATACCTGTGGTCTCAATATGAGTGCCGGCCAAAACACACCAGACCAGATTTGGGATTATTTCGACGGTGTACAACGTGAGGAGTGTGCCAAGGGTAAACCTGGATCGGTTATACAATGCCCATACACGGAGAATCATTGTCACTGCCTCTACCGATGAGATAAATCTCACCAAGGCAAAATGAAATCTTACATTCTGCTGCACCGAGAAAAACCAAGGCAGTCCATTGGGCAAAAACATAAGTAATTTCGCCTTCGAAGTGTTCTTGAACAGACTGAAATTTGGAAAAACCAATGGATGTACTCACACCTATTTAAACAACGGTAACTGTTAAGAAATAGTGTCGATCAGCGTAAGATGAAGACGACCACACACATCTAAAAGTTGTTAGATACCAGACATTTTTATTAGTGGTACGAAGAATCACCTTTTCAGGGCCAGGCATGAATGAAGTTCCCCCTGAGATCATGGAATCATGCTTGGTCAATCAACAAACCTGAATTTAAATTCCGAACGCACAGAGAGAATTAATTCTAGCGAACTCATCAGTATTCAGTTGGTACTTGTTGCAGGGGCATAGACATACAAGAGAAAACACAGGCCGAAGTAACGAGCCTGAAAGTTGATATGATTAGTGCTCATACAACATTATGGAGATGATAAGAATACATACAAGAAGGTATAGTGTGGAAACCCGTGTCCAAGGCTTGTTCTGCAGCTATGTCAGAACATAATAGGCCCGAGAAAGCCTCTTCTGACCCAGATGTATTCAACCTGGAGAGGTGGTAAACGAGTGAGATGTCTGTGCAGCACGTGAACGAATATGAGGCATACCTCATCAGAGAATGTGAGGACTGACCTCATTGAGGTGCATCCAGTAATGTGAAGAAACGTTTACAAACACATATTGCTTACTGTAATCATACCCGACAGCAGCCACAATTGCAACTAGGAAGAACAGTAAGACTGATGAATGGGAAGTGCCAAAGTCAATGAGCATACGGGATGTGCAGTTATTCATCTGAATGGATGCGACAACGGACTGCAGAGTGGAAGCCATGAATGTGATCTACAAGGTTCGCTGGAACACTGAGACCAAAGAACGAGAAGACGATGTTTGGCAAATGGAGGCTGGGAGGGCTAGACATATAAATCAACGCTGATAAGAATGTAGCCTCCTGGGGCGTTGTTGAGCATAGCCTACATCAGAAGTGTAATCAGGTATTTCATTTCCCACTGGCTGGCGTCTTGATGGCCAGATCGAAACGTCCTAACGACGGTTGAGTCGGCCAACATGCATCATAGCTAATGTGGGAAGAACATACCAAACAATACAGCCCCCACATGTTAAGTATTGGGACTAAATGTAGAAAGACTGGGGCAAGGTCCGTTGGACTGAAGTGTGTGTTAAGACCTCTGTCGGAGTCTGTTCCACCACACATCAATGCATCAAGCTTGAAACGGATCATGCCAGTGATGTAAACTGGACATTCACCACGACATTGGGCGCAAATGGGCGTGGCATTGCTGTGAGTTGTCATGACGATTCAGTGTCACATGTCGGTGTACTTGCTTGGTCATTACCGGTGATGCAACCATTGGTATCGGCCAGGTTCAAGATACCCTCTTGTAAACAGTCACCCCATGTACATTTCTCGACTGTCCAAATTAGACATTAGGGACTTCCCATCGCTAATATTAAGGATCAGAGCTGTAATCAGCGCAAGGTTCATTCCAATTTGATGCACATAATATCTCATGTACCAGCAGACATCTCCGCCAGCATCTTTCCAAACACCGCACCGCCCCAGTGTACCTCTCCCAGTGGTTATCCCTAGTGGCCCTTACACAACAATGCTGAAGGTTTGGACAATTAAAACAACGACGAACCCATCAGGGATGATATACACAGGATGATCAACATCCTGCCGATCAACCAGCCCAACGACATGCCTGAGATGTGAATCATGTTCTCAGTCACAGCAGTTGCATCAGCCCCTGCCGTCTTCCTTGATCGCCACCATTGGTGGTGTTCCCGTTATTGCCCTGTCTTGCATCACAGTTGGTGTGGCCACCTGGGAGGGAATCTGGGGGGGCAGGTTCGTCTTCTGTCACTGCGCTCATCAACACCCGCTGCATATCCTCTCTATTCTTGACCATGCACCCCATTTCGTAAACTGTGAGAGCAGTCATTTAAGTACACAATCAGAAAGATGAGCACACCGAGAACAAATGGGGATGATAGCCAAACTGGAAGAAGACAGAACAAGTCTTTCCCGCAGTCCCGAGCTTGTTCAAAAGCATCTCTTACAACTGTAATAACGGAATGAAGGAGTGACATTGGATTTGAGAGGGAGGCGAGAGAAGATGAGGGCAGGTGGGATCAGAGGGGGGCTGATGAAGCCATACTTAGAAGGATGTCAATCATTCTGATATCAGGTGGCGTCGGTGGGCTATTTACGTGAAGCATGAGAAACACTCCGGGACCAAATTGGCCAATGTACCATTGACCGTGACTGATCGATCGAACAACCCCTTGTATATGTACCAGTGAAATTGGATTGGAGGTCGTCAATTCAGTATTGGGGACATTTAGGAGCGTTGGATGTGGTACACGAACAAGTGGGCAAAGGGGACATGATTCGTGTGCTATGTGCTATGAGTGTGCAAGTACATGGATGCATTCATGTGTGAGGTGGTGTCTCTGGGGCTCCAAGCGAGTGATGTGACTCATGTGAGTCAACGTGGTGTAGCACAAAAGTTGGCAAACACTGAGTGGTGGGTGCTTGCTGTGAAGGTTGCATGACTGTCCGAAAGGAAAATGCGACCATGTTGTGCTTTCCTTTGGTTTAGGGATCATGATCACCGTGTCAGTATTCCTTCCCCTACCTCATGCTCTTCGCGAACTGTAATCTTTCGAGTCTGGTCTTACTGCGCATGGGTTATGATGACAATGCAGCCCAACACGACTCGGACAACCCTCGGTTCGCTCTCTGGGGAGAGACGCATCTGACCTTGGACCTCTCTTTCTCAAACTTGACAAGGAATATCGTGGAGATTCATAACGAACGAAACGTTCATTATGATGAATTTCCTGCCCAGTCTGGGGCTGTTGCTGGCGAGCTGGTTGAACATGCTGGTCAAGGATCTGCTGTTGAAGCGACATCAGGATAGGTTGGTGAGTTTGGCCTTCTGGGTGATGGTTTTCTCATACTTGCTGCATTGATGCTGAATCAATGAGATCGTAGAGTATCCTACACAAGTTGATCAAGGTTGTCAAGGGCTTCAAAGAGGCACATCCACCGTCCCTATGGCGTGTCCTCTGAGAAAAAATTGCAGAGACGATTCCAAAGACCAAGACAACTCGGACATGGACCTCGACTTCTGAGCGTCAGATGAGCACGTATCGGTATTTCTCGAGACTGGGAAATTGGGGAACCCGTTCACATCTGGGTCATCTTCGCGTTGCCTCCTGGGACCAGTGCGATTGCATCTACCATCCTTCAACAGCCCCTCCAACAGAATATTCTACAGCACAGTCGAGCTAGTTTCTCAGTTGCCTCAGGCGCGGCGCTTAATTTAGCTCAGTCCTCACCACCAATCACGTTCCCACAGCGTGCGCTCTTGTGTGTGTTCGTCAAGACGACCGAACGCTTGGGAAATGGAAGTGCCCAAGACGGACGGTGGACGCGGAGATTGCCGTCCCTACGAATGTGTCGGTGTTCGATCTCAAGCTAAGCGCAGGTGGAGGTATGGTGCGTGTGCGTACTCCAATATCTTCAACTTGAAATACCAATCTCACGATGTTGCGTGTTGCCAGTGCGGAATCTGAGAGTCAGACGATGCCAAAGATGAATACTGCGTCATAAGCAGAAGAGAAGAAGGCCAGGTCGCGAGCTCCTCTTCGCACCATTTACAGTCCATGGCTGATCGAAGAGGAAGATGACCACTGGCACACGGAAACGGCGATGATGAGTCAGAGAAGGATGTCATACAAGTCCGCCGTATCAGCAGTCTCGAAGGCGACGTTATCTGTGTGGACGCATTCTACAGAATTGTTTGGTTTGATCTCAACCCGTTGGTGGCCTAGGTGCTGGCACAACCGTTGTGGCAGTTTGACGTGGTGTCGATCGACGATTTGGATTTATTGGATACTGCCTCGGAGATGCATAGGGAGAATACAAACGTGCCTGCATTGTCACGGTCTAGATTGCAGAAGATGCCACAGAAGCTTCCTTGTGCTTAAAGTTGATGAATGGGTCTGGATTCGTTCCCCGTACGGTCTCTGTAGTTTCGGAGTCAGATGACTGTTGGGGTTCTGCACTGCATTCGGGTCGCACCTATCGAAGAATCATGCAATGTCGACAGTTAAGAAGATACCCGGCCCCAGTCTCGAGCGGAATCAGTGCAAGTTTCACATCCACCCCTCTCGTCAGTGATGCCACATCATCGATTGGTGTCAGAGGAAACCCGACCGATGAGCGTCTCTGACCCCGACCAGACACATGGACCCATGTTTACCTTGCCTGCCAGCATCTTGACTCCAACGGGTCGCAAGTTGGACCGATGGTGATCGATCTTGGGTGTCAAGAGCCTGAGGTGAACATGCTCGACTGGGCACAATACCTCAACCGAACCCAATGGAAAGCAGAGTCGTGAAATGGTCAAAAGACGACAGATAACTTGATGGCCAATTTCGTCGCTTTTGGCAGAGAAAATGTCACACTGATTCAGGTGTCCACAGAAATCATATAGTCAGACCAACTTTCATACGCTAGCGGCCACCCTTGCAGGATCGCGGGACGAGTGGATTAACAAGGCGAAGCATCATAATTGGGGCAGCGACGGGTAGGTCCATCGCCTTGAAATTGTCTTCCGTGTCACGTTCACAAACTACAACAACTTTTGAAACACCTGTATCTCTCATGCATGAAGTGACCTCAGCCATGGTTGATACACACCCGATTGACACAGTAGCCCACTCCTCGGACTTTGTCAGAACCCTCAGGCTTGTCAATAGCCCCCCAATCAGCGGCTTGTCTTAGACTCCTTGGATCGGTTAGATGTAAAGAGCGGTCTGCGTTCATCTGTAAACTCATCACCAGAAGCCTAGTACTATGACCTCGACCATGATTCTCGGGAATACCGTACCAAAGAATGCAGAATTTTGCAGCCTCAAGTTGCGAGTGAGAGACATCTGACTCTTTGTCACACAACATTGCGTGACCATCACGATCCTTGTTGCCTACATAGGGAACCAATTCTATGACCCTCCCTTCCTACTCAAAGCGAGAGTAACAAGTTACCATTGCCTGTATGAATCATGCGCGTCACTCACACCCTGCGCAAAAATCCACTCTCCCTCCATGCCCCAACCCACTTTGCCACCAACTCCTCATCTACCACCGGTGCCTCCCTCAACCACCGACTCAACCCCATCGTCTTATCCACGCAAAACCCCGCCCTGGTCCGCTCCACATCACCATACTTGTCCTCATAAAATACCAACAACTTGCGACTCGGGTTACGCCGTTCGTCGGGGTCGCTCGCACGGAGGGCTTTCAGCCAGTCACGTCGTGGGAGGCGTTTGAAATGAAGATGAGCATTCTGGAGGGCAGTGAGAACGGAGGACCAGGGGACACGGGTTGAGTGGAGGACATGGTACACTGGACATTCAGCTGACGATCTGGGGAGGTTCACAAGCTCGACGATGCTCCTGGCGGCGTAGTCGACGGGGAGCCACGAGACTTGTTCCTCAAGCTCAGGAAGGATCCCGATCGCGTCCGCACACTGTGCGTCCAAATCCATCAGCTTAGCCGAGAGAAACGAACAAACAGACTCCGAGTTGAAACAGACCTTGAAGATGAGTGAAATCCCCTCGGTCTCGTTCCAGATTCCATTCGTTGTATCGCCAACCATCTGGCCGATACCTGTGCAACAGGCGATCTATGAGATGACATCATATCTCAGTAATGAAAGTACGCGTGCATACGAAGAACCGCGGTGTGCATCTGCGTCTTGTGTGCTGCGATCTGACACAATTTCTCCATGACCCATTTAGATTGGGCACTTGAAACAGTATGATACGAAGACAAGTCAGACACCAAGTGCACACAAATTTAAAGAAGACGTACTATCCTATCTCCTGCGCGACGATCGGGTTGTCTGTCACCACCTCGGGGACCAGTCCAGGTTCAGACCAATTCGCTACTGCGCTGATAGACGACGCGAAGAAGAACTTGGCGGGCTCGGGGTGTGGTGAGGACAACGCAAGGTACATCAAATTCACTGCTCCACGGATGTGTGTTTCAAAACTGTGTTACGAGATGGGATGAGCAATCACATGCGACGGTCACATAGTATATTCTGCGCAAACACATACATACCTAGAGATTCCCATGTTGAAGTTGACCGCCCAGGCGTTCTGCACAATGCGAGGTAAAGTGAAGAGGCAAAGACAAAGACAAAGGTACAAGTACGTACATGAATGATCACTGTCACTCGATTCGCAATCTCATGGTAGCGTTCTTCGTCGAGACCCAACCGAACTGCAGGCAAATCTGCCGCGAGCGCCACGACGCGCTCGCTCACCTTCGTATTCGTGTCTGAGAACTGCTTGGATAACTTTCGTGTCTTCATCGACACGCCGAGTCGATCCGCAGCGTCTGCGTCGTTTTTGGCACGACAAAGGCAGTAAACAGTCTTTATAGTGGGATCGGCGAGGAGCTCGTCAAGGATGTAGGACCCAAGGGAGCCCGTGGCTCCAGTTAAGACAACCTAACAAAAGAACGACAGCGACAGTGAACATACCGTAGGTCGTCGTTGAGGGAGATCATACACACCACTTTTCCAGAGGTGCCAGTGGCATAGCGGTTCATCTCGTTGGCGTGCACTTCTCGTGGGTACTTGAAGTGGCTATATTTTTCCACCAACTCTAGCATCATCTCTTGAGAGGTCTTCTGCACAGTGTCGCCGGCGTCTTTTCCCGAAGAAAGTGACACAATCAGCTTTGCCAGCCTTACGAAAAGAAAAGTAAGCAATAATCACGTGGAGCTTGATACAACGCACTTGGTGATGGAAGGATGCTCAAAGACGGCATTTATAGACAATGTCTTTCCACCTAGATCAATCCCCTACATAACCCCTCTCATTAGCTTCATGTCGAGTTCGAACAAGGTCACCAACACACGTACCCTCTGAATTGCATTTCGAATGCGTGTCGACTGGAGCGAATCAAGCCCGAAATCAAACATGTCCGTGTCGTCTTCGAGTCCACTGATTGGCTTCTCGATCGTCTTCTCAATCATCTCTCTCACTGCAACCTTTGCCTCCACCTCTCCTTCCACATGCCTCTTGCCCTCTGATCCCAGCTCGCCTTCGAGACGCTTATATACTTCCTCGATCACTTTCTCAAACTCCTTGTACGCTTTAGCCCTCAAAATACTCCCCTTGTCGGCCTTTGGAATCGGCGTCCCATATGGAAGAAACACGAGTGCCTCTGTCGAGAGCTGAGAGTGAGAAGGAGCTTCCGTATTGGCAAGGGCAACAACCGATGCAACGCGTTGGATAAATTCATCATGCGAACAGTGTTGGGCAGCTTCGGTGGGGAGGATCAGTGCGCCGATCTGGGTGCGACCGGTACCAAAGACAACGGCGTCAGCAATGTATGGGGAAGAGCGAAGAGTGAGTTCAATTGGGACGGGATTGGTCTTTTCCCCGTTGACCTATTGGTTGAAGATTGAGATGGAGTGCGTGACAGCAGGAAAAGGCCTCACCATGACGAGGGTGTCGTCTATACGGCCTATATACTTGTAGGCATCGGGCATTGTCGGATGTTTAATGAAAAGGTCTTTGGTCGCATAAGATCCATCTGGTTGGTTTGACATCACCTGCTAGACATTCAGCATTCAGCGTTCAAGATGAAAAGTGGATTCATAAAACTCGCCTTGGGGTGCCAGCCATCCAAGACGTACAGCTCATATGTATCACTGTCATGGGGTTCAAAGCGCATATACTTGTGCACGCCAGTGTGGATGTGGGGACCCTTTGCGCGCACCCAGTTCCATTCCTTGTCAGTGTCGAAATTTCGGAACGATGTCATAAGTTGACCCATTTCAGCTGTCAAATTTCTGATGAATTCATCAGGAGAAATACATGGGGAAACACTCACTAAGGCCATAATGGCCGACCAAAGGAACGCCCTCCGAGACAAGAAAGTCACCCAGCTCCTCTGGGCAAGCGCTTCCGCCAAACATGACCAGCTTGAGACGTTTAAGGACCTGCAGACCTTCTGGCGTCTCCGCAAGCAATTTCAGAGCAAAAGGGACACCATAAAATCCCTGTATATCTGGTGCCTGTGAAAGTAGCCTGATGATGTTTGCGGATGTGAGCGGAATAGACGCTGTTGGAAACAGATAAAGCGGCTTTGCAGCATACCACGCTCGGAGCCAGTTCGAGTGTCCGTGACCCTGCGAGACAAGTGCGAACTCAGTATGGAACATCGTGGAGAAGACGAACTAGACGAACGTGGTACAACGGCAACGTTGTGAGACTAGTAAGGGCAAAATTCATCTCGCAGTTCCCGACGGCAGCCTTGTTGGTTGCAATAATGGGTTTTGGAAACCCAGTGGAGCCGCTCGAATGAACGATTGTTATGGGGAGGAGAAACTCCGTATCTGGGCTCAAAGGTGGGTCCCAGTGTGTCTTCTCTGGGTGTGCAACACGAGACTCGGGTCCAAATACCTCGCAGGGTGGCTGATGAATGATTGATACTGAGGACGGGTCAGTCAGGTGAGAAAGTGCGGCACTGGCAGAAGATAGTAATGTGTCCTGGACAATCATGTGAGATGCATTGGTGACGGTCAGTAGGTGTGCAATCGCAGGTGGTGAGTTGTTGGGTGAAAGGAAAAGCACGCCTAGGAAATGGTGTAAGGGACCGTTATGAGAAGGAGCCGAGAGACAGACGAACAGTAGCCCATGCGATACAAGCACATTTCTGTGATGACATAGTCGATGTTGCTCACGCCCAACAGGCCAACCGTGAGTCTGCTCGTTGCATCGCCCTTTGCACGACCAGGAAGGGCACCGGTATCTTTGAGATAGTTCGCAAGAAGAGAGGCGGCTGCATCGAGCTCAGCAGTGGTGTATTTTGTGTACTGGGATACGGGTTAGCTTCAAGTTGCGGAGCCAGCGAAGAGCTAGAGACGTACGTTGAAGTTCTTGTCTGGAATGCCAAGGATTTGGAGGTCAGGGTGTTCGCGGACTCTCTGTGCGATGAGCTGGTTCAAGGAGAGAATGTCTGGCATGGCGATCAATGTTGGCAGTCATGGCGAGTCTTTGCATAAATAGAGTCAGTCCAACGCCCGACAAGAACCGACGCCGAGTCGAGACTTGATGGGAACTTGAGGTCATAAGACTCCCGGCTACACCCGGGCCGTTCAGACTTCACTGTCACATTTACAGCTTGCTTTAGGTTGAACAAAACCACTACCAAGTAAGTACTGTAGTACCGATTTACCGTCTTCTCAGGTCAGATGTCCTCGTCGACATTCGGCCCTAATCGGCCCTAGACGGCTGACAGGGCGTGCCAGCCGCTAGCCCATAAAACTGAGTCTGCTATCTATCTCACTTTTCCTACCTTTCGACATGCAATTCTTTCGGCTCCTACACCGTCAGTCAAAGTCAGAAGGCGACGTCTCCACCTTGCTGTCCGCCGGGGTCGCCGCCCCTGTCTTCGTTCCTCTCCAGGTATCTCTCCCCTCGTTCGATCCCGCCCGTGAACTCTATGCCTCGCCCACCGACCCGCCCCAGATGCCAGTTCCAGTGGATTCGAACGACATCGACAAGCTCAATGCGAGAATTATTCAATTGGAATCGCAGCTCGCTCATCTGGGGGACGAACGTTCCAACCTCAAACAGGATCTTATCGATTACCGCACGGACCTCCTCCAGGCCCGCACAGAACTCTACTCGGAGATGCTCTGCAGTGCACGCCATCAGCAACGGACCATGGACGACTTTATGACCATCCAGAAATTGGAGGCAAGGCATCAGCGCTTTTGCAACCTGTTGGTCGACATTGGTATATGTCGCTCTACCGTCGACATGATTTGTCAAGTCATTCAGTCAGGAAATGGATCCCCCGACGATATTCTCGTGGATGCAATCAAGGATGCTTCGAATGACAGCAGCACCCTCTTGTCTAGGTTCAACCCTGTCGTCACTGGCGAACGTACCCCAGAGCACTACCAGTCCGCGCTCAACTTGACATTGAGTGTTCGCAAGGAACTCAAATCTCAGAAGAAACGGTCCAAGTTTTGGAAGAAACTTGCTCAGGTAGATGATCGACACGCTAACACCATCACACCATCCCCCTCGGACATTTCATCCATTCGTCAGGACCTTTCTCCAGAGAGACAGAGTGCACTGGATGCTCTTATCGCTCGTCGTCGTACAGCCAGATACTCGGAGAACGCAGACGGTGACGTTTTTGGAGGCAAGCGAAGAGAATCAACATTGGATACGCTAGCCAGTTCTCTTGTGTCTCGTCCGCGACACTCCGTTCGTGACGACCTGAGGCTCTCCTCGTCGTTTTCCTCTTCCGCTTCTTCTGCTTCGACGACGTATTTCTCCTACATTTCAGGCCGTTCTCAGATTCCCAGGGACTCTGCCACTGAGACACCAGTCATACCATCGCGTCTCCCATCCCCCTTGTCCACCTCCGTCCGTCGTTCCTCCAGAGGCTCCTCCCAGTCCATCGTTCTCGGTAGCATAAACCTAAACGTCTCGCGATCTTCATCCATCGACCCTATACTTCCTGAAGAAACAGAAGAGCACACGATCCCCGACAACAGTGCCTTGTCTACGGTAACCCTCAGCCAAGACCTTCCTCAGGTTCGCATTCCGTTCCTCTTCCCTATGTTTTATCGTCCCCTCGCATGTTTTCACTCTCCTTTCCTTCCTAGAACGCCAGAAGCGCATCTCATGGACATGGACATCGTCGCGTGTCCTCGACGACTTCCAGACGTTCCGCACCCTCACGTCCGATTAGCTCTTCCTTCCGTCTTTCCGCGTTCTCACCCATCCGGGCGTGTCGTCCCACTGGACCACCAACGGGAACCTACTCGGATATCTCAGGAAACACGACCATCGACGCACCATCCTTCCACACACCTGACGTCATGATGCGTCTCTCGGACCTCGTTGCGAGCACCGACTTTAGTTCGGACACCCCCGCGTCGAGCGAGGTGACAAGAAGCGAGGATACTCCGTTCAACGACGCACGTGTGCTGCCCAAGTATGGAGCTGATACGCTATTCTCACCGACGGAGCTGGAGCCGCGGGTAGCGTCGACGCCATTGGACGAGTCCGTTGTGTGTAAGCCTCTGGGTGGGAATACATCACACGATACGCGGTTCTTGGAGCATCTGGACAGTTCTATGTCGATGACAATGTCGGTATCCGCCTCAGAGTCCGGCGCCGGTGCACAAGATGGACACGGCCGTGATAACGATAACAATAACGATAACGACAGCGATCTCGAACACGACCATGAGGACAACCATCCACACGCGGACTCGGGAACTGGCACCATCCCGGTCGATGAATCCAAAGACTCGCTTTTCACTACCACCTCCGCCTCCTCACTCTCTGCGAACGAGACGCCCGCACCCGCGACGCCTCCTACTCCCAGCCCCAGCCCCAACCTCAGTGGGACCTCGCCTACCAGCACGGGTACGCGCAGTGGCAAGGTGTCCATCGGACGGAGCATGCTTCCCGTCCTTGCGAAACACTTCAGGCGACTCTCACTCTCGGGGATGTCCCCAGATCGCGAACGTCTCGTAGACAAGTTCCGCGGGCTGCGTTCCCTGTCGAGGGCCCGATCTCGTTCCAGCCCCAGCTCGCCGCCTGTCAGCCTGTGGCGGGGATCCCCCGCGCGCTCCGAGTCGCACAGGAGTGGGAACCTCACCCCGAGCCCGAGTCCTGTCAAGGGATCTGGGATACCGGTGTTGCAGAGGAGAATGACCATTCGCGCGCGGAGGGCGTCGGTGAGGAAGGTTACGGTTTAGATCCATGTAGCTGTTCTTTCGGTTCTTTCCTTGCCTATTTCCCTCTCCTTTCCTTTCCTTTATTCCGTTGTTGTTTACCTGCAGTGGATTTCGGTGACAGATGCATTTTGTTGTATATATGCGGTATCTTATTTCATGAGTCTACTTTTCCTCGAGGCACGAATCGGGAATACAGCATGCTAAGGGCTACAGGGTGGCTCCAAAGCTTGCTGAAGATCCATGATCTAGGGGCTTGCACGAGCATTTTCCTTGCTCGATGGCCAATCCGGACCTGCTACACCTTCGATAACTTTGGCTAAATAGTACCATAAGTACTCCCACTGGGGTTAAACGTCCGTGAAGAGAAATTCCGGGTCCAGGCCCACCGAGGGGCTTCAATGAAGGAATCTGATCCGGCCTGGAGAGAACACGTCGCTTATCATTCTAGCACGACCTTGAACTGTCTCCGCTCCGGGTCACGCCGGCCCGCGTCCGGGCCAATTGCACTACCGGACCACTGCTATATCGTAAAGGTTGTGAGCTGCCGCAACAAAACCCTATGCTGTAAACCACCACAGTTGTATCCACGATATCCGACTACCACCATCATCCAATCCCTCAACTAATCTGAATCCTCGTCTCCAAATTATTCTGCCTCCTTGGCTTCCCTCAAAAGATCAAAGCTCGCCTCGCCGTCCCGTTTCACAGCAACATACTTTTCCGTCACGACCGCCGTAATCAGTTCCGCAGGAGTGACGTCAAAGCTAGGGTTGTATACACCGCCTTCAGTCTCTCCGACCGCGCTCGGCGTGATGAGCACTTGTGCCTGAACTTTATTGCCGGAAGCGTCGTGAGTGGGGGGGTGGAGGGCACCGCGAACGAGGCAGGCCTCAAGTGGAGGTCGGTGTTCGATCGGAATGCTATATACAGGTTGGTTATTTGGAATCCTGGCGTGAGCAGGATGACATGGGGGCCGCTCACCCTGAACCATCAGCAATAGAAAGATCGACACTGCTCGTGGGCGCAATGACGATGAATGCGATTTTGTGCCTTGCTGCCAACACGGCAGCGTTGTATGTCCCTATCTATCGCGAGATGGTGAGATGGGGAGAGAGACGTCTTGGATCCTTACCTTGTTGGCGGTGTCACCGTTCCTTGCGATGCGATCGGCGCCAACAACTGTAGCGAGCGTTGAAGTTGGTTACGTTTCTTTGCCAAAAAAATACAAGTAGATGAACGGACGCACCGACGGCGTGGATGGGTTTGTGTTGGAAGAGCGAGCCAACCATGGTGTCGCAGATCATGGTGGAGGGGATGGCGAGCGTATGGAGTTCCAGGGCAGTCAATCTATGTATGCGAGTGTGTTAATCGGTGAGGGATTTGACAGGGGCATAGTCACCGAGATCCTTGGTGATACGGGGCTGTTTGGGTGTAATACGCCCTCTCAAGGAGTCTCTGTTCATGAAGATATGTAATAAATCCGAGCGCCGTCCCATAACCCTGCAGATCAAGCAACGTCGGTGGGTGATCACGTGGAACAGTACCGAAAATTACCGATGTTGCGAGTGAGCCCGTGTTGCAAACGGTGAGGACATTCAGGTACTTTCCCGACCCTCCGATGCGTTTGTGCAGCCACTCGCCACCCAACTTGGACATGGCGATGTTTTGGGCTTTATCCTCGCCTCCGATTAGCTTTGCCTCTGCGATGAGGTCCTTCGCGATCGCGATCGCTGCATCTGGGTCTGGCGTCCGTGGTTCGGGATGTTGGTTGTGCGCGGTGACGGCCTCTGAGAGAAACTTGGTGAGACGGCGTGTGGCCCCGCCGAGGTTGACAGCGGTGGGCCTGGCTGTGTAGAGATAGTCAAGCTGCGGGGTTATATAGGCCTCGAGCACAGACGGGGAGGCCAAAAAATCTGGGCGTGGCGTCGCCCGTATAGCTGCGGAGAGGGTCGTTGCGATAGAGAGTGATGCGAGAGCTCCGATGGCGGGTGCACCGCGAATCTGTGCACTGATCTGAGTGGGTGGCTACCAAAGAGAGATGACAGACCTTCATCGATTTGATGGCATCGTGTGCTTGTTCTATAGTTTTTATCTGTACATACTGTATGGTATGCGGTAGCAAGAGCTGGTTTACGATGTCGATATTGTCGTCGTCGTCGAGTGTCCGGATGGATCTGAGCGCGTCCATGGTCAAATGTTGCCACGTGGACATCAGTGCAAGTCTGGCTACACTCGCCTGAAAAGGAAATGGTACTGTGGGGTTGAAATCACATGTCAAACGCACCTATTATAACGATGATGCACTCCACCAGGTCCACGCACCCTTTCCCCACTGCAACTCATGATTGACCATCTCCTGGGTCGCCCAAATCCCTCCTGGAAACGCACTCAGGTATGTCTCCTCCGGTCTCACCACTCCCAGTCCATCCAACGAGCACGCCAGGTCTTCCTCGTCATCTTCTTCTGGGTCTGGAGACTCGCCTACGGAAGCCCTGGCGCGCCACGTCTCTTGTGGTTGAGACAGTTGAACAGGAAGCTCCGTATGTGCATAAATTCAACATCGTCTTACATATCCCCTAATCTCCCCATAGAGCGTTTCTCCCCATGGCAGATCATCGTCAGTACCCTCACAGCCGTGTACGTGCTCAAAAACCTCGACAAGATCTTGGGTCTTGGTTGTAAGCACTGCCCTGTCTTTCGTAATTTTCGTAATCAGGAATGAATGCTCCTTCCTTTTCCTCTCAGCCCCTGAGCCACTAGCGCAACTCGTGAGTTCAGCCACTCGACTCGTTGACTCATACACCCTCATTCCCGCTTAGTATTCACCTTCTTATTACCGTGCAACTTGGATAGCCATTGGCCTCGATGCTGGATTTGCGACTGCCATGTCTATCCGCCCAAAGTGGCTCAAGGACCTCTGCTCCATATTATTCTCAATCTACTACATTATTTATACCAACGAGGGTGACGAAAAGGTCCGCACAGCCCCCCTTTTCATACGACCATTTGGCTCTATGATATGTTCTAGCTCCGGCGATTTAGGGCGGTGCCCACTGTTGAAATGCTTCGAGTGACATGGGAGAAGACAACTAATCCATATGTAATGCATATCGTTCGTCCGAGGACCCCCTGAGTTGGCACTAACCCACCTTTGTCAGCTTCAATTGATAGCACGAAAGCCAATCATGTCACTTCACCGAAAGATTCTTCTGCCGCGCCCTTCTAGTTCAATGTATGATCGTCCAATCACAGTTCACATTTACTTTGCGCCCTCTGCGCCACAGCTGCATAACGCCACGGACCTCATCCTCGATTTCCCTGGTGGCGGGTTCGTGGCGATGTCACCGGACCATCACGATGAACGACTGCGCACTTGGGCCCTTAGGACCGGCAAACCTGTGCTCTCTGTCGACTATGGAAAGGCTCCCGAATGTAAATGACACCCTCGTTTACTTCATTATAAACCTTATGTTCTTCAGATCCCTATCCGTTCGCAATGGACGAATGCTTTGACATTTACCGGCTTCTCGCGGAAACGTCCGGTAGATGCGTTGGCATGTCTGGTAAGAAACTGAATATGATCATGTCCGGAGACTCGGCGTAAGTCTTTCCGTCTTGCACAGCTTTGTTAGTATTCCGCTCATGCACGTGCAATACATTCAACAGTGGTGCTACGCTTGTCGTGGGTGTCATGGTCAAAATTTTGCAATACAATGCTGCTCTCCCTGCCGGGGAAGTCAAGCTTCCGGCCCCGTTGTCTCTCGTGCTCAACTATGCTGCGCTGGATTTCAATTTCACTTCTTGGATGTCGCCAGACAATCTTCGCGTCCTGCGAACCGAACAGTCTACGGGAGATCTCCCTGGCATGCGTGAATTGGCATTGCAGAAGAATCACCTGCAACATGTCAGCCCGCTGAGCATGGTAGGAGACCATCGTGTGCGAACGAAACGCCTGAAGAGGCACAAGAGCTGGAAAGATGCACTACAAGATCTGGTGGGAAGGTCAGAGGACCTACCTCCGAAACACCACCACCATCACATGGATATGAAACGCAAATCGTCGATGAAATCGTTCGAGGCGCCAAGCGATGATCACGAATCTTGGGCAGACTCTGAAAGCGAGGAGGGTGAATCGAAACCCGTGAGAGAGGAGGATCGGCCGATTGAAGACCGTGTACGTTTTGTGTACCAGGGTGCCCCCTCGGACACGGACGGGCTTCATCGGATGCTTGAGAAGCAGCAGGAGCAACTGTCAGCAGCTGTCACTCAAGCGGACCTCAAGGCTACCACGCTTGTCACTAGAAGCCATGACGGCAAAAGCATGGGCAAAAATCGCGAACCCATTGGCACCAGACTCACCATGACAAGCCGGACTGGATATTTCCAAGATCGTATTGTGTCACCTAGTATGGTAAGTTGGTGACTGTATTGCATTCGGATCAGTCATATGCTTTTCGTAATCGTGCTCACTCGACCAAATAGATGCGTGCGATGGCCATTTTGTACATCGGGCCGCACCGAAACCCTGATTTTGCAACCGATTACTTCATTTCACCCATCCTGACGCCATCGTCATTCCTTGCGCAGTTCCCACCCTTGCTGATGCAATGCGGTGAGAAGGACCCGTTTGTGGATGACACGGTCATCTTTGCAGGCCGAGTGCGCGAAGCGAAACGAGCCCGCAAGGCCGAGCTGGACCTCGTGCTGACAGGCAAGAGTACAAGGATGGGTGAAGGCCTGCGCATGACGGGCGTCCATTTGGACGATACCCCAGGGGACGAGGCTGCAAGAATGGTTGCCGAACGAGACCAACTCGCGCGCGAAACGGAAGACGATTGGGTACAAATGGTGTTATTTTCTGATTGGAGTCATGGGTACCTACAGATGATGACGCTGATGAGCGAGGCTAGGGCCGTAGTGGAGGATCTCGCGGACTGGATAGAGGATGCGTTTGTGAGACATTCTGGCAAAGAAGAGAGGACGAGTAAAGTTGTGGCAGCGATGGACGCGCGAGGGACGAAGAAGAAGAAGGAGACAAGACGGGAATCGCCTCAGGCTCCCCGCTCGCCAACGAAGCGCCCCTTGCTGCAGGCAGCGTCGACCGAGAATAACGGCGCTGATGGCAATGAGAAAGTGGACGCCAGTCCGTTTGCGTCAGAGACGGAGACAGATGATTCGGGCATCACGTTTGTTGCACGAAAACGTGGTGACAGTGGAACGCCGGTGACTCAGTCACGGAGGGGCTCTAATGAGCGGCCTGATGTGATACATATGAAACAAGGGCATTCATCGCCGTCGGTGGTGGGGGAGCAGAATGAGATTGCTGGGCAGCGTGGTCGGGAGAGTGCGAGTGGGACACCGCGAGCGGGGAATGGGAAGACGGGGCAACGAATTACAGAGATGGAATTGATGCGACGACGGAGGTTACTGGATGCACATATCTTTGATGGACAGTAGATAGTACAACGCAAGATGACAAATCAATGAATGACGGGCACGGTGGGATCAGAACACCGGGGAAAACACTGCATTCGGGTGCTGAACAAGCATTCCCGATTTGGAAAGTAGGCGGTGCTGCGGCGCTGCATCCTAAATGGAGACACAGCCACGTCTGTCGGTCTGTCGGGCACGTCGAGCACGCTCTTTGCCATCGTCCAGTTCCCCGGAGAAAGCACTTCCGTGCTGCACGAGGGCTGTGTTTTTTTATTATTCTTACTCAAAAAGGCGTTAGAGGTGCGTAAGGACCCGGCAAGTTTCTTTTCAGAACGCTCGCCCTGTCTTAGTTCACATCAAAAAGAAGCTTTCCCTTTCCCTCGCCTAAACAATAAAAGGGCCCACCCCAACCATGGAACTTGATCCTGCAACTCAAACACGGGTCCAGTGGCCAACTCCAATCACACAGGCACAGCAACGCCAGCCTGCCATTGACCCTGCCGTCAGCCACGAGTTCTCATCGTATAACCATCACAACGACGACTCCGAGAACTTAGCCTACCCTCCCCAGCTCTCCAACATGCCGCAGCAGTCCCCTCCTCAGGCCCATGCTCAGCCCCCCTCATTCCCCCCCGGTGCTGGTCCAAACGATCCCACCGAACAGCACGCCCACTATCCCCCCGGTCATGCTTACAGGCGCAGCCATAGCAACTCCCCTTTCCGCCACACATCCCACCCATCGCCCTACCCGATCCCCTCTACCCCAGCCCAACCACCACTTCCGCCAATGACGCAGCCCGTCCCGCCGCCCCCAGATGCTGTAAAGCAAGAAACAGCATATTATACACCTACCGCTGCGGAGCTCTACAACCAAGCGCTCGCATCCTCCTCTGCCCCGCCCGTCGATGGATCCGCTCATTACCCTTCAGCCGGCGTACCCAGGTTGCCCCCGATTTTACAGGTGGAGAAAAAGCAGGTGACGACGTCTGCGACCCAAGCAGCGAGTGCGAGTCGAAGAAGGAACGAGGCACACTTCATTTGTCCTGTACCGGGTTGTGGGAGTACGTTTACGCGTCGGTTCAATCTACGAGGTGCGTGGCGCGTGTAGTGTGTGCGCGATCGCACTTGTTCATCCGAATGTCGTTACTAGGCCATTTGCGATCGCATACCGAGGAGCGCCCGTATGTGTGTGAGTATCCGGATTGTAAGAAGGGTTTTGCCAGGCAGCATGATTGCAAGTGAGTATCACCGATCGGACATTGTGGCGCTGTCGGTTGCCCGAATCTATTGATCATTTTCCGTGACTCATCGTTCGTCTCGCAGGCGGCACCAAGCATTACACGCTACCCGGTCACAATCAAACATTTGCCAAGGCTGTCGGAAGACGTTCAGTCGTCTGGATGCGCTCAACGTAAGTGATCATCATGAAGTGCTTCTACTGTGGCGCTCTCCTTTGTTTGGATCTCATTCATCTGTTATATGACAGCGGCATCGTGAGTGGGTTATCTGGACACGCGTGTCCATTCGTTTTATGAAGATCATGACTAACCACAACCCGTGTTGCAGTGCGTTCCGAAGGTGGCGCTGAGTGCAGGCAAGCAGTCGAGGCTATACAGCAAGCACAAGCCCAGGCCCAAGCCCAGGCTCAGGCCCAGGTTCAGGTGGCTCAGGTGCAGACTCAATCACATGTACCCCTACAGGAACTTCCAACGGCGAATCCACCTTCGTCACCTTCAAATCGACCTGGTCCCAGTAACACCAAGATATTGCGGACCCCACCGACGAGCTAATTGGTACACTGCTGCGGATTGCTCTGTTCTCTCAGAGGACATGACTTAGATGCCTGTGACTGAGGACATGCTTGATGGATGGATGGGACGCTCTAGACTGGTGTTTCTTCATGCACGCTTTTCATTATGTGTTTGACTTCCCTTGTTCCATTCATTTTTTTTGTTCCTTCTATGTCGAGTATCTTTCTTTGCGGGGTGTACCACTGTTACCTTTTTTTCTTCTTTGTAACATTCTTTCGGTCCTTTTTTTCTTTCTTTGACGTTGTATCCGTTCGAATTGCGACCCGGCTCTCTCTTTTTTTTTGGAACGGGGCAGGAATTCTTATGGGTCTAGTATAGATTAGTACTGCCTCATACATAATTGTACCAACAGTATATTCTCCCGTGTGAAAGTTTCTAGAAACACGTGAGATTCGCTGGACGGAGGACGCGAATATTCATTCTTCTTCTACCTCCACAGTGTCGCTCTGTCCTGACACGGGATTGTGTGTGTTGATTCTCGACTCATCGCAACAAACATTGCAGTCGAAATCGGTCTGAAATTGAATTATTGGCGCAATTCCGATCCCGCGCACCATCAAGTGGTGATTCTACTACGCACACAAGTACAACTACCATGTCGCTCTCGATGCTCGTTGGTGGGGGGGCCGAGTGTGGGCCGTCGAATCCGCTGCAGAGTCTTACGAAGCGGTTTGATCAAGACCGGGGTGTACAGCAGGTGGGTCCGAGTGGAGCCCGGGTCACCGGGTGACCAGTGCAGCGGGCGAAGCATTTCTAATGGTGTGCTCACGCTTGGCGCAGGATGTCGTGGGGCCGTCTCGCTCCCGGGGAGCTATCTCGGACGACGTATGTCCTTCCATTCCGTTGACCGGCTCCACCATTGACCGCTTCCCCGTTTCCCGTTTTTCCGTGACCCATTCTGTGCTTCCATCCGTTTGCCCTCTCCCATCATATGCATATCCGCATTCCTCTTCCGTGTGGGGTGATGCCGACTGATTGATCCATGTGATCTTCTACCGTATCCTTCTTCCTGCCCATTAGGCGTATTTCCGAACCCAGCATGCACCCGTACCGGAATTGCAGCAAGAGGCGGCACGGTTCTTTGGTTCCGGACGGGCCCCGGTACCACATGCATCGCAGGTACCCATGTCGACGACGTCGATGCCGGCGCAGCCATTTGATGTAAGCGTGTTGCACGATGCGCTGCCTGAAGTTACCGCTCCCGTGCAACGCCCACAGATCGGTGGTGCGGCGAATGCAGCATGGGCTGCTGATTTCCTGGTACATCAACCAGTGACGTCCCGAACACATACACCCACCCAGGTGCATGGTCAGGGACAAGTACAGGGTATCCCGGCGCCGCGGATGGACGTGCAGCGCGACCTGTTGCAGACCCCGACGTTGCCCATGAGGGGACAGCAAAGTGCGTCCTTGTAGTTGTACGTTGCAGCGTGCTTTGCTGACTTGGGTTTTATTTTATTTTTGCATTTTACCCCGGCGACTCGGCTCAGGTGGTGTATTTCCGTGGAGTCCGGTGTATGCGGGATATGGGATGAGTCCGATGATCGGACCATCGAGTGCGATGGCCGTTCGTGCCCAACGGCATGTCGTACAAAGCGACCGTGAGCCCCCTGTTCGTTGCCAATGCGAAATGGATGACCCTGACACCCTGGCTATTGGCTAGAGATATCATGGGACAAGGAGTTTCAATCACAAGAATCCTTGCTGAATACTTCCGTGCCGGTAGTCTCTGAAGCTCTGCCGCCGCAGCAACAACCTCAGCAAGATGAAAAGGGTGTCCCTGCTGATGAAATGGCCCGGCTTGCAGCGCGGGTGATAGACTCTGTGAAACATGAGCAGAATCCCAAGTTCCAGAAAAGCGAATTTATGAATCTCATGCATCAATTGCGGGACGGTGAGGTGACTGTCGAGGAGGACAACATCGTTCCAAAGGAAGTCACGGCGAGCGGGGGTGTAGATGTGAAGGGCAAAAGACGCGCAATAGTGACGCATGACGACGTGACCGTTCAATCCCCCCCGTCACAAGCACAGGCCCTTCCTTCGTATCAGGGCTCAGAGGAATTGAATGTGGCGTACGTGGAGCAAGCGAAGGACCCCCATGAGGCCTATTTCCGTCAGGAGAATGTTGAACTTACCGAGTATTGGAATGCGCATTACACGGGTTCGGCTACACACACGCTACCTGCCGTTCAAGAGCAGGAAGCTTGGGGCAAGATGCAACGCGATTGGGATACGTTTGAGGCCACGACAACAGGCATCAAGCCTGTTGTGGATTACCAGTTCCAGACGAACAATCCATATCTACTTGGAGACTCGACCCGGACGCGGCATCATTCCATGCACATGTCTCGTTCTCAACGGGTATACGAGGTACGTACTTATCTGTCCCTAATTTCATTTTCTGTGGAGAACGAGGAATGCTACCACATGATAGAAATAAGGGGGCAAGGAATGGACAGCATGGTTGATGTTTGTTTCTTATTTTGGCAGAATGTTCTGGAACTGGAGGCAGCTGTGCAACGAGATCCGGCCAACGCAGCCGCATGGTTCGAGCTTGGCGTGAAACAACAGGAAAGTGAGCGCGAGGCGAAAGCCATCCAAGCGCTTCAGAATGCCACTGAGCTCGACTCATCCCTTCTCCCCGCATGGCTTGCGCTCTCTGTGTCGTATACCAATGATAACCATCGGTTGGGGACCTACGACGCGGTTCGAGAATGGGTGTTGCGGAACTTCAAGTATGAGGCGATCGTGTCGGGCTCGAGTTTGGCTACGGACACACGCGGTGACTTTGCTAGTTTGATTGACGTCCTTATTCAAATGGCGAGGCGTGGTGATCTGCAAGGAGGTGTGGATGCAGACGTGCAGGTTGCGTTGGCGGTACTGTTGAATACGACTGAAGTATGTTGATTTTAAAAAAAAAATCATTTCCGTTCCTTCTTTTTGCCCTTTCTAACTATAATTCTGTTCCACAGGAATACGCCAAAGCCGTTGATTGTTTTCTCACAGCATTGGCCATTCGACCGGACGTACGTGTGCTACTAAGACGCTCGCATGTCCTATTTTTAACATTGGTTGAATTGATTATATCAGGACTGGTTATTGTATAACCGCGTTGGGGCGACGATGGCCAACAGCGGGCGGGCTGAAGACGCCCTCGAGTACTATCATCGAGCACTCGACCTGAACCCTGCCTATATCCGCGCAAGGTGCGTTTTCCGTGCGCTCTCGTGTTTTTTCTTTAGTCACATTCCGCGCCATCGCAGATTCAATCTCGGCATATCATGTATTAACCTCCGAGTACGTCGCATCACTTTTTTCTCGCTATTTTTCTGTGTAGATGGTTCGATTCTGATGTGGACTGCTTTTTTTGCGGGGCGTCGTAGCGTTACGAAGAAGCGGCGTCGCATATATTGGATGCCCTCGTGTTGCAAGACAACGACGGGGCGGGGAACGGGACGGGGATAAACGATGTACGCGGGTTGACGACTTCGACATTGTGGGAGAGCTTGAAGACGACGTGTTTGCATTTACAACGGGCGGATTTGGCGGCCATGTGTGATGGTCGACATTTGGATGGTACGTTGTGCGACGGGCTTTTTGTTAGACGTCTAGGTGCTGATGTTGCGTGTGACGTAGAGTTTCGGAGGGTGTTTCGGGAGGGGTAAGATGGCTATAGGGTTGCGGCGTGGATTTTTGGCAGGATGTCGGGCGGGTGTTGCGGTGATGATATAGGATTGTACGCCCGAGATACCTGCATGCCTTTACTGGCGACAAATCATCCATCATATAAATGCGACGCGGGGGAAAGCGTTTGAAATTTAATTTGCAAGATCGTTGAGGGGATTTGGTCATGACATGGCGCCCTGGCTGGCTTACTAGTATGGGACTCTCTGCCTACCGGGTCACACCATAACTCTACCAGTGTTTATGTGTTCCTTGGATCGTCAAGTTGAATGCAGATGCAATGCACATTATATATGTGCTAGTATAATCTGAGCGAACGGACAATCTCTTCTTTAATCGGTTCACCCCCAGCGCTCTCACTGGCAGGCTGCTCAAACTTCGATTCGATTGTCGTTCGCCCACTGAGATGTAGTCCTGCACTCGGGGCCTTCCACGAGGGTTTTTTTAATTCCCCAACAGGCTTTTAGTCTGATGACCAGTCCGTCTAAAAGAGGTCAGTAGAAGATACGTCAGACTCCGTCAGAGGCGGGCCGAGAAGCCGCTAAGAGGGTTGATTAGCGGACTTTAAACGTGTAGCCATAAGTTATTACACTTCGTACGTATTTCCTACAATTACGTGGTGCATCTGCCGATCTGAGTCTGAAAATAATCTCCGATAGTCTCGGCACTTGGACACAAGTCTCTTATAGACTACACCGACGGCGGTCTAGTAGCTGCCGGACACCGCATCTCGAGCTATACACAAGGACTCCATTGCGATCCAGTGGTTTTCACTTGCGGTTGTCTGACAAGGAACTTGAACTTTCAAGTTGTTTCATCATCCCATGCTGATCATTCCGGCCCTCCAACACGCCGATGATGGGTATACTGGTAAGGAGTCAAGTTATAGCTCAAGCTTGCATGGGCTGAGGATTCCAGACTCGGAAAAGAAACGTGGCCGTCATGTGACCGTCCAGAGCCTCCACGGTGTATCACATGTTAGCCTGGATCGAGAAAGACGTACGTGACAACTTGGTCTCAAGTAGAAGCTTTGACTCGGCGATCAGGACTCGGGACAGCCTCAGACTTTTGCTATGTATAGCTTTACGACCTACATAGAACGGTTCAACTTAACACCGAGTGGCGGTGTGGGGCTTTCAATCACCCGATCATCACACACGGTTCGATAACATGTTCAATGGAACACTGAGTTTTATAGTAAGTGGTGATATCCGGATGTCTCCTTTTGGATTCATGCAAGGTATGTGCACTGTTTTGATTCGATTCTTGCAGGGTACTAGGTAGTACTGCATCACCCTCGCCCAACAATGCATTCATTACCACCGAGAAAATTCCTCCCGCTGGTCGCGGGGAACACTGGAAACGACCGACCTGATCGTTTCGAGTGTCCTCGGCAACCAGTTATAATAAGATGTGTGAGTCATGCCTTGTCGGAGCAGCGTGGACCGAGAACTACGCTGAGACCCCGGGACTTGTGCTCTGGAGCCACAATAGTGGCTTTCGGTTTCAATTCGGTTCATCAGATCAGGTATCTGCAGTGAGAATTGCACAGGGAGGTGGCTGAAAGTCATTGCTTCACGATCATGATCATGCTCATGTTTTGCGTCCGATCAAAACATACAACTTGACTCTGACATCACTTCTGATGGTGGTCGTTAGTGGCCGCCACATCATCGATGGACCGATATAATGTGCACGCACCTTCATTCAGGACCCACAACCCACCTCAGCCGCCATGCCAGATATCCTGTCCGTGAACCAGCTCATCGCAGAGAGAGCCCGCGAATACCCCGACCTACAAGTTCTTAGTATCCCAGATAAGAACTTTAACGTACGTCTCCATATCCCCTGAGACACATAGTGGCTTACAAGGATCCAAGTACACAAAGTACACTACCACTGAGATCGATGCAGCAGCATCTCTTCTTGCCAATCATTTCAAAGACACCCGTGCGCTGCCCGGACGCGCAAAGGGCGATGTAACAAGCAGACTTACGGTCGGCTTGTTAGGTATGAGCAATATCGACTATGTCGTCACAGAGATGGCGTTGTATCGTATGGGTTACTGTTCGTCTGTCTCCATTCCTTTGCATAACTGAATGCTCACCCTCCATCTCCTCCCAGGCGTGCTTTTCCTCTCACCGAACAACTCGCCGCCTGCGATCGCACACCTGTTGACCGCAACCAATGCATCGCACATAATTGTGCAGGATGTATTGCTTTCATCTGCCACTGCTGCACTTACCCACCTTGCTGACCCGTTATCGGTATCGATCATTCACCAACCGCCCTCTGACGTATTTGGGCCCGATGCTCGGGCCGCACAGCCAGAGAAAACGCACTGGGACCCACCTCTGAGCCCCGAGGCCGAACATCTCCTGCCGATAGCTATTATCCACTCGAGCGGATCCACCGGTTTTCCCAAAGCGATCGTCTCGACCAACAAGTCTGGTATCGGGATTTGCAAGATGAACCTTGGCCTCATCGGTCTCATGACGTTGCCCTTGTACCATGTTGGTCTCGTTTGTTTCATCCGTGGGGTGCCGTGCTGAATGTGAACGCATGTCGCAGGCATATGGACACTGGAGTATGCTGCGAGGGTGGTACGCGGCAAAAACGTTGTACATGTTTCCAACAGGATCGATTCCGCTCACGTCGGGGAATATCATCAAGTTGCTTTCGCAAGCACAAGATGTAGAAGCCTTTTTCGGCGTCCCTCTCGCTCTCAAATTGCTTGCGGAGACATCAGAGGGTCTGCGGGTTCTTAAAAGTTTCAAGGTGGTCACGTTCAGCGGGAGTGCTTGTCCAGACGAGCTGGGTGACTTTCTCGTTTCGAATGGCGTCCCGTTGGTGGGACATTATGGGCTCAGTGAGTCCTTTCCTTGTGTGCTTTGTATTGGAATTCATCAGACGCTGTTTAGCCGAGATGGGACAGCTGATGACGTCCATCCGGGATTTCGATACAGATAAGGAGTGGAACTGGGTACGCTCACGGGGCCCCAGGGTGCGCTCTGGCGTACACGAATATTTGCGCTTCGAACCCCGGGGAAGTGACACTTATGAGCTGTATGTCTTGGATGGTTGGGAGACCAAGGCAAGTCCCGCGCGTACATCTTCATCTTTAGTGCTGAGCGTCGAGTAGGTGATGTCCAACCAACCGGACGGGTCCTATGCGACTAAAGACCTTTTCATCAAACATCCGACAATCCCTGATGCCTACAAGTACATTGGTCGGATAGACGATACTCTTGTCATGGTACGGCCCTCTTCCTCCATTCCTCATTCTGCCTTAACCCTCAACTTACCACGCTAAAACCAAATAGGTCAATGGAGAAAAGACCAACCCGGTCCCGATCGAGCTCACTCTCCGCTCCTCTCCTTACATCGCTGATGCCGTCGTCTTTGGCACCGGGCGCACCCAGATTGGCGCACTGATCCTCCCCACTGAAGCTGCCCAACATTTCTCCCCTGAGGAATTTGGCCAACGCGTTGCTTCGGTTGTTGCGCTCGCCAATGCCGAAGCGCCATCTCATTCTCAGCTCTCGACCGAAGCACTCGTGTTCTTGCCCTATGGGACGCTGATTCCGAGGGCAGACAAGGGCAGTGTTTTGAGAGCCAGGATGTACAAAGAGTTTGAGAAAGTGATTGAGGAGGTATATACACGCCTCGAGGGTGTGGTGGGACCAAAGGGGAAGAAGCGGGTGGAAGGGGAGGCAGAAGCGAGAGCAGCTGTGAGAGACGTGATCGGGAGGATGATCGAGGGGCCGATCGATGGACTGGAAGACGACACGGATTTGTTTGACTTTGGGCTTGGTTCGTTGCGGTCGACGCGGATTCGCAATGCTATTCAGAGGGTGCGTGTTTTGTGTCCTTGATCAGACGTGCAGCTGATGAAAGGCATTTTATAGGAGATTGATCTAGGCGGGAATAAGTTGTCTACCAACGCTGTCTTTGAACATCCTTCCATCACCAAGTGCGTATCATCCAGCTTTTCGTGATAGACGTTCAATCTTCTCTCTTCGCAAGGTTGGCAAAGCTCATCTTGTCATTTTCTTCGGGAAAAGAGGTCGATGTCTTGCAGACCAGCTCTGAAGAGCTGATGCTCGAGTTGGTCGAGAAGTACAGCCACTTCACGTATGCAACGAAAGCGCAAACCAACGAGACAAACGGCCATTCAAACGGTACCTCTGGCAAGGTAGTGGTCTTGACGGGCGCTACGGGTTCCCTTGGGTCGTATATCCTGGACGAGCTCCTCGCTGACCCAAACGTGGAGACCATTTATTGTCTCTGTCGTGCCAAGAACGACGCACACGCGGCGGACCGACTCGTGACATCGATGAGGACGCGAAAGCTATTGACACTGTTCTCGGACGCGCATGAACGCGTCGTGGCCCTCGCGGCGGATTTCTCTGTGGACCGGCTGGGTCTCGACGAAGATCGGTACCGGGAGATTGCGAATCGAGCGACAATCATCATTCACGTATGTGCTCTGTCGTCACTTTCCTTCGTCTTTCCTTACGTCGACCGTCTAGAACGCTTGGCCAGTCAACTTCAACCTGGGTATCTCTAGGTACGCATATATACTATATAATTCTCCCCATGCTGATACCCACCTGATGATGCAGTTTCGAAACGCATATTCGTGGTGCGGTCAACCTGATGCACCTCGGCCTGTCTTCGCCACACCCTGAGCGTGCCAAGTTCTTCTTTGCATCATCTATTAGCGCAGTGTTGAATTGGCCTGGACCTGGACTGGTGCCCGAAGCAGTGGCGGATAGCCCTGCCGTCGCGCAAGGGCTAGGATAGTATGTATTACCCTTTCTTTCGCGCACCCACATTGTCTCAGACTTGCTGTTTCAAGTGCGCAATCAAAATGGGTCATGGAGAAACTCTGTCAGATCGCAACCCAAAAGACACCGATGCACACAGCCGTCCTACGTATGTACCTCCTAATGAACGGAATAGGATGACGTCCCACAAATTGACTTCTTCGCAGGCATTGGTCAGATTGTAGGCGATACGACAAATGGGATCTGGAATGAATCCGAGGGAATTTCACTCATCTTCAAGGTCGGTCCCAAGCGTATTCCCTCATCTCTGCTAGCTAACCAGATGTACTTGGACACGTAGTGTGCAGACACGATCGGTATTCTTCCCGAGCTCGACGGACAAGTCTCGTGGCTCCCCGTTGACTATGCTGCCAAGAGCGTTGTCGAGATCGTGAACCTCCCTACGTCGCACGCCGCCGAGTGCCCTGTCTACAATCTACTGCACCCGATCCAGATCCCATGGTCCTCCATCCTCACTGCCCTCCAGAATGCGGGTCTTCATTTCAAACGCCTTCCGCGGCGCGATTGGCTGAAAGCCCTTCGCGCGAGTGATGCTGACGAACGGCGTAACCCTAGTCGCAAGTTGTTGGCGTTTTACGAGGCAAAGTACGGCGGTGACAAGGAGAGGACGGGTGCTGAATTGTGTGTAGAGAAGACGGTGGAAGTGAGTCGGTGGTTGAGGGAGACTCCGATGGTGGATGAAGGGCTGGTCGCGAAATGGATTGTAGCGTGGAGGGAGAGTGGGTTTTTGCAAAAGGTGTGAGTACTTGCTGGGGAAGAGACACTGGGAAACGGTTTGTATGGGATCACACCGGTGGATATGTCCCGGGCCTGGTGTCCTTGACTGACTTCGCTCTCTGAATCGCCACGCTGAACTTCGATTTACTCTCATGTCGCCTCGTCAGGTTAGACTGTACCTACTTTGTGCATAGTATAGAACTGAAAAAGGTTCTCCAACACGCCACCCGCCGAATTTGAATGCGGCACGCTAACATTGTACAACCAAATTGCGGCATTGGATCCACAGTAGCAGTCATCATCGTTCAGTATGCATCATTGCTTCTGAATCCCGGGATGCCCGCAATGTCGCGATGTCAACAGTGGCACAACTTGCATCGCAAGCGCGGCAACCGTGAATGCTATCCAACCTGTTCGTTCAAGTATAGTTCGTTGTTACTCACTCGCAGTTACTATTCCGGAGTTGACAATGTCACTTGCGATGGGCTCGGCCGCCAACAACCTGTCAAGTGACAGCAGGCTGAATTATGACCGTATCCCGAAAACATAAAGTTCATCCGAGTCTCATGACCATATGAATCGGCCCAGTTGGTCCGACACTCACAAAGACACTCAGGCTCATCTCCTAACGGTGAGATCCGTGATGATGGGCATGTTTGATAGGCAACTAACCAAGTTGGAGTTAAGACGCTGATGTAGGATCGTGATGGAAGCAGTTCAAGTTGATAGGTGGATGTTTTCGTTCAACAAACGACGTCACGTACGGTACAGGCTGACCGTAACGTTCCACTGTCTTCTGTATCATAAGACTCGTCTCATTTTCTCAGTAAGAAGGAAAATAATACCTTGGATAGACTGGCAGTGCAACTATTTTCATATGGCTACCAGCAGCAGCTTGAAAATGGAGTAAAGGCTATAGTCAGTGGCAAGTGATTATGTAATAGTCCTCGGTTGACGAAGTCACGTGTGCGTGTGCACATCGTGACCATCCAAGTACGATTACCACGGAGTCGCTGCTATGCCTAGTACCAATAAGGCTGGGTTGTTCGAAATTTTGACTCGTAATCAGACCCATCACATGCGGCGATTCCTTCGCTACCGCAGCAGTGATTGCCGCTCGTTCGTTGAACTGATATTTATACAGAGTTCGAACTCCATGGCGGCCAAGCATCAGTCGTCATGTCAGACATTCTCTCCTTGAACCAGCTCGTCGCAGAGAGAGCCCGCGAACATCCCGACCTCCAAGTCCTTTGCATTCCAGACAAGAACTTCAACGTACGTTTTAATATCCTCCAGGACACACCGTGGCTCACGGATCCCAGTACACGAGGTACACTGCCGCTGAGATCGATACAGCCGCATCTCTTCTTGCGAACTATCTCAAAGACACTGGAGACCTGCCTGGTCGCGCAAAGGGTGATGCGACGAGCAGACTTACCGTTGGGCTTTTGGGCGTGAGCAGCATTGACTATGTCATCGCTGAAATGTGTTTATATCGCATGGGCTACTGTTCGTCTTTCTCCGCGCCCCTGCATAACTAAGTTCTTCACACCGTTTCTCAGGCGTGCTCTTCATCTCGCCCAATAACTCACCACCTGCGATTGCTCACCTGCTGACCGTGACGAATGCATCGCACATGATTGTGCAGGACACACTGCTCTCATCTGCCACTGCCGCACTTACCCACCTCGCTGACCCGTCGTCAGTATCAATCGTCCGTCAACCTCCTTCCAGCGTATTCGGGCCGGATGCTCGGGCTGCGAACCCAGAGAAGACCCACTGGGACCCACCTTTGAGCCCCGAAGCCGAGTACCTCCTCCCTGTTTCCATTATCCACTCGAGTGGTTCCACAGGATTTCCAAAAACCGTGTCCTTTACCAACAAGGCTGCCGTCGGGACCTGCAAGATGAATCATGGTCTGGTTGGTTTCGCGACGATGCCCTTGTACCACGTTGGTCTAGTTTCTTTCATCAACGACCTATCATGCTGAACCTGAATTCGCAGGGATACGGACACTGGAATATGCTCCGAGCATGGTATGCCGCAAAACCACTGTATATGTTTCCGACAGGGTCTATTCCGCTTACGTCCGCAAACATCGTCCGGCTGCTTTCGCAGGCACAAGACACAGAAGCCTTTTATGGTGTCCCATATGCTCTCAGGTTACTTGCGGAGAAGCCAGAGGGTGTACGTGTCCTTAAACGTCTTAAAATTGTCACCTTTGGCGGAAGCGCCTGTCCGGACGAGCTAGGTGATCTTCTCGTCTCGGAGGGCGTTCCTTTGGTCGGTTTTTATGGCTTAAGTGAGTCCGTTCTCCGTATACCTTGTTTAAACTCATGAAACGCTCTCAGCCGAGATCGGTCAACTCATGACATCCTTGCGCGATTTCGACACCGACAAGGAGTGGAACTGGGTGCGCGCAAAGGGTCCCTACGTCCGCTCCGGCATACACGAATATCTGCGCTTCGAACCTCAAGGCAGTGACACGTATGAACTATACGTCTTGGATGGATGGCCTACCAAAGTAGATTCTTTGCACACATTCTTAATCTTGAAACCTGAATACCTGGCAGGTATATACCAACCAATCTGACGGTTCTTATGGGACGAGGGACCTCTTTATCAAACATCCGACAATCCCGGACGCCTACAAGTATATTGGTCGGATAGACGATACCCTCGTCATGGTACGGCCTTCATCCCTCCTACTACTCCCTCCATCCCTTCCCCTAACTCACCACGCGAAATCCACAATAGGTCAACGGGGAAAAGACTAACCCAGTCCCAATTGAACTCACTCTTCGTTCTTCTCCATACATTTCTGACGCCATCGTCTTCGGCAGTGGTCGCACCCAGATTGGGGCGTTGATCCTGCCAACGGAAGCTGCGCAAAATTTCTCACCCGAAGAATTCACACAACGGGTCGCCTCGACTGTTGCACTCGCCAACGCTGAAGCTCCCTCTCACTCTCAGCTCTCGACTGAGGCACTCGTGTTTCTTCCCTATGGGACACCGATTCCGAGGGCGGACAAGGGGAGTATTCTGAGGCCCAAGGTGTATAAAGAGTTTGAGAAAGTGATTGAGGAGGTATATGAGCGCCTGGAAGGGGAGATTGGGGAGAAGGGAAAAAGACATGTGGAAGGGGAAGGGGAGGCAAGGGTAGTTGTGAGGGACGTGATTGGGAGGATGATTGAGAGGTCGATTGATGGACTGGATGATGACACGGACTTGTTTGACTTCGGGCTTGATTCACTCCAGTCGACGCGGATTCGAAATGCTATTCAGAGGGTGCGTGTGTTCCTTGTCTCAACTATCCTTTGTGGATCGGGACTCATGAGATTTCCTTCAGGAGGTTGATCTAGGAGGAAATAAGTTGTCTATTAATGTTGTCTTTGAGCATCCTTCCATCATCAAGTGCGCGTGCATTTACCTCACCGTGGTCGTCACTCATGCCTCCTTCTTTGTAGATTGGCTAGACTCATTGTGTCACTTTCTTCGGGAAATGACGCTGATGCTTTGCGGACTAGTCCTGAAGAGCTGATGCTCGAATTTGTCGATAAATATAGTCACTTCACGTATCCACCAACAGTGCTCAGTAGCAGGACGAACGACCATTCAGCTAACCTCTCTGGTAAAGTGGTGCGTATGGTGTACCCTCGGACGTTAGCCCATGCTATATTCACTTCCCCGACCATTATTTATCAGGTCGTTTTGACTGGCGCCACCGGATTTCTTGGGTCACACATCCTCAATGAGCTCCTCGCGGATCTAGACGTGGTGACCATCTACTGTCTTTGTCGTGGGAGGAACGACGCAGACGCGGCGGACCGGCTCTCGGCATCGATGAAGACGCGAAGGCTAATGACACGGTTCTCGGACGCACAAGCAAAAGCGCATGAACGTGTCGTGGCCCTTGCGGCGGATTTGTCTGCGGACCGGTTGGGTCTCGACGAAGAACGCTATCACGAGATCGTGAATCGAGTTACGGTGATCATTCATGTATGTGCCCCGTCGTCACTTCCCTTCATCTTTCCTTGCCCGCTTATCTCGATCCTCTAGAATGCTTGGCCGGTCAACTTCAACCTCGGTATCTCCAGGTACGTGTATACACTGTACAATCATTTCCGTGTGGTTGCTTACCCCTTGTTGCAGTTTCGAAATGCAGATTCGCGGTTCGGTCAACTTGATGCACCTCGCCTTGTCCTCACCGCACCCCGAGCCTGCCAAGTTCTTCTTCACGTCGTCTATTAGCTCAGTGTTGAACTGGCCAGGATCCGGACTGGTGCCCGAGGCGGTGGTGGATGATCCAGCTGCCGCGAAGAGGATTGGATAGTACGTATTCTCTTTCATTTTTGCGCACGTACGTTGCTCTGACTGGATTTCGTGTTAATGTTTCAAGCGGACAATCAAAGTGGGTCGTGGAGAAACTTTGTCAAATCGCAGCGCGTAAGACCCCGATGCACACAGCCGTTCTACGTACGTACCCCCTGACAAATGGGATGGGATGTCGTCTCACAGATCTCGTTCATAGGTGTCGGTCAGATGGTCGGTGATTCGATAAATGGGATTTGGAACGAGTCTGTGGCGGTTTCTCTCATCATCAAGGTCAACCTTGGACTTGTTCATTCATCTCTCCTGGCTAACCGACGAACTTGGATGTTCAGTGTGCAGATACGATCGGTATTCTTCCCGAACTTGAGGAACAACTTTCTTGGCTCCCTGTCGACTATGCTGCCAAGAGCATCGTCGAGATTGTGAATCTTCCCACATCGGCCGCTGTCGAGTGCCCCTTTTACCATGTCATGCAACCAACGTGTGTCCCCTGGTCCTTCATCCTCACCGCCCTCCAGAAAGCGGGTCTTCAATTTAAGCGCCTTCCGCGGCATGACTGGCTGAAAGCTCTCCGTGCGGGCGACCCTGACGAACGGCGTAACCCCAGTCGGAAGTTGCTGGCGTTTTACGAGGGCAAGTACGGTGGTGAAAAGGAGAAGACGGAAACGGAGCTGTGTATTGAAAAGACGTTGCGAGCGAGTCGGTGGTTGAGGGAGACGCCGGCGGTTGGGGAGGAGATGGTGGCGAAGTGGGTTGCGACGTGGAGGGAGAGGGGCTTTTTACAAAACGTGTGAGTGAGGATTGGGCACTGGTGGGATCATTATATCGTATTGCAAGAGGTGACTCTGAAGATGATGCGTAGCTAGATTGATTTTTTAGTACTCTGTTGCGCTTCCTGCTACTACGATTCGTAGACTCATTCCGTCAACCGGGATTTATTATTTAGCCATTAACACTAATGCAAGCGTTGCTGCGATGGCGGACGAGAAAGATAACTGAACCTAGAGATGACACACGTAGATATGATAGTAAAGGTTAACTCGTAGGCGAGAAATAAGATGGGTTAGTGAGATGGGTTGAATGACTAGCGACGCAAGAGTTGCCTAAAATACAGTCCGCGAAGGAAATAGTAGGTGCGTGCCCCATAAATGTAGAACACGTCGAAGAGGGGAGGAACTCACTGGGGAGGGAGAGCCGAGCCTCAAAGCTGCTACTTAGGACCTTCAACAAAACCCTCTCTTACCACTGGGAGTTAGGAATTACGTTTGCTTTCACTTGGGGTCTACATCACGATAATGATGGAAGTTCAGTACATCAGAACAACAGCCTTCGGCATTAGGCTGTACCCTACTCAAAAGGGTCAGCAACATATCATATATCAACGGCGTATCATAGAAGATACATATGACCCGCGTTGTACCGCTCGACTCCTTATCACCGCAATATCTGTCGTAGCCGTATCACCAGACTACATTGCAACTCGCCAATGGCCGCATCATGATGGGGAGCAAGATAACTATGGAAATATCCGGTCAATCAGGACATTAACTGAGCTGTGTCACTTACATCGCCGATCATAATGGCCCGTAGCTTCCCGAGTTATCTTTGGAGCCAATCGGTCTCATTGGCTCGGTCGTATACCATTAACCCACTGGCAGGGTTGCATATCGAGGCGACGCGGAGGTGCTGTTCAACGCTCCCATGCATCCAAGCATGAAATTTTGACTCGAGTTGAATAACGCGGCCAGCGAGGACAGGAATTGCTTCCAAGTCGTGAGTCGTGCCAGCGTCCGACACTTTGTATGCTGAGAGTCAAAGAGTCTGACTAAGCTCGATCAACTTGCAACCCGCGTTTACTGCTACGAGTAATATGAACCTGGATGTTTCAGAAACCCACTCGGCACGGGCGCGTCGGCAGCGTCGTTGAAGCCATGAAAGCTGACACACTTCTCGGACGCGCAGGTAAAGGCGGACGAACGTGTCGTACTAGCGCTCACGACAAACTTGTTGGGTCTCGACGAAGATTGTTACAAGGACTCATCGCGAATCGACTCACGGCAATCATTCACGTATGTACTCTGTCTTCACTTCCCGCCGTACTTCCTTATCTCGACCGCCTAGAACGCTTGGCCAGTCAACTTCAACCTGGGCCTATCTCCAGGTACGTACTACTATGCACACATACATATAGTGGTGCGCTGACTTGCGTGATTGCTGATTGTTCAACGCAATTTCGAAACATACATTTGAACTTTGCGGTGCGGTCAACCTGATGTGCGTCGCCCTATCCTCACCACACCCCGAGTGCGTCAAGTTCTTTTTCGCGCCATTCATTAGCGCAGTATTGAACTGGCCCGGAACTTGGATTGGTGCCCGATGCGTTGATCGATGACACCGCATTTCTGGCTGATTTTCGCGTTCCTGTCTAGAGTAGTGCGCGGTGTACGACAACCATGATGGCGTAGTGTGGCCGGGTGCTCGGACTCGTGATGAAGGCCTCGAATAGCAATCAAGGTGAGGACAAGTTAAGTGGGTAAAGTTTACTTTTGGTCACAGTGGACCGATATCCACTGATTCAAACACGATCTTCATCGGGGCAGGAGCCGGTGGAGAGGTAAGATTCGGATTGCAAAAAAAAAAAGACATACTCCCACTAATACAACGGGATTTGGAAAAGAATATAGGCAAACCGTTATAAACTTGTTGATCGACTCACTCCAGTTCCCTCAACTCCTCATCAAGCTCCCTCAGCACTGGATCAGACTCGTCATGGTATACCTAACGATCGAATCAGAAAACACCGAATAAATCAAACAAGATTGCATACTCTGTAAGTGATATCATTTTGTACTGGGTCCACCACCGACCACCCGATGGATGCGCGTATACCATCCGGGAAGACTATCTTATCAGCCCAACGGTTTGCAATACATCTAACTCGATCTTCTTCTAGTCCGACAAACACAACTCTCCAGGCGACTTTCTTTAGATTGTCCGGCAACCTCTTTCGCAGGATCTGCGAGCCCTTGATCGGGGAATCATTTTCTGGCCCAATAGTCGCTTGAAAAGCAAAGATTTCTGTCTGGAGGACAAGGGCACTCTGAATGCCAGGGAAATTCCTATACGGGGCAATCCAGTAATATGGGGGTGTTCGAGTCATTGGCTCGTCCAGGGTAGCGGGGGTAAAAACATCCCCCGCCGATATGGTAGGTGGCTGTGAAACTCCATAGCCCCCGTATGTAAACTCGCACTGTATCCTCCATCCTGAGCCAACGAAGCTGTGGAACCAAGAATCATAGATAAAAGCAGCAGTCTGACGAGTAGGTGCGTGTTGACTCAAACCGTTGTAGAACTCGAGCTTCTCGAGGTTGTTCCTCTGCCGGAGCGCTTCCGCCAGCAGGCGTCGAAGCGTCGGTGTTGGCACGTACATGTGAGAAAGCACACGCACAATAGAACCCGTGCTGGTCCTCTCCGGCCGAAGGAAATAGAATGAGGACGCAGAATCATCAGGGAGGTTGTGCTGCGGCCCCTCGCGCACCGTGACCGCACACTTTAGGACAGCATCTCCGGCACGGACACGGTACCAATTCTCGATTATCTCATCCTCTGTATCGACGAATTGCAGCAACGTGCGAGGAATATTGCCCCATTTCTGTGCGAGACTGGTCATTCGCTGGATGTCTAGTTTCAGTAGCGTACTGGTTATCCCGTTAGATCTCGTCGTCATGCAGAGTGTACAACATACGCAAGGTCTGCAATCTCCTGATCAGACCAAATATCCATGGCGTAGCATTTGGCCCCAAGTTGCGTGCTCCATTCCTTCCAGTTTGACGCTTTTGGTGAGGTCGTTTGGATGACTCGGATACGACCCGGTTTAAACAAGAATATATTGGATGGAATCTGAATGGATTGGTTGGAATCGCAGAGCGCCCACACAGTGGGTAACTCGCACATCGGCCGGGTGTCCGTCATAGAGCAGATGTTAACAGTTTCTCTGAAGCACACATAAAACTCCGGGCGGGTTTGCAGGACCACCACTTGTTTCTGTCCGAGGAATTGTACGAGCGCGTATATGAGAAATAGTGTTTTCCCTGGTATCTAGAATTTAAATCCAATGTGCACTCGAGGGATCCCGCACCTACCAATACCAGGCTGTCCTAGAACATAAGCCCCGAAATCGTAATTTGAATTCGTCTGCAAGGTACCCAGTGCGATGCGATACTCATTTCTGACGAGTACCTTTTCATGTTTAATACTTGCAAAGAGGAACTGAAAGGCTTCGAGGTATCCTGTGAGATCGATGTATTCGATGTCCCTGGGCTGATGTTGTCGGACAACAGCTTGGGAATTACCCCAAACCAGACTTGCGAATCGATCCAGATCTTGGTAATAACCATTTGGAAAATCAATCATGGTGGGAGAATGAGCGCTTATGATGTGTGTGGAGAAAGTTTCTTGGACAATTGTCCAAAAAAGTACCAGCTCCACATTCGACCCAGCATAAAAATGACCTCGGTCTTCGGTCTTCGGTCTTCCGTGTCGCCCGTGCATTCAGATTCATCCAGATTACGTGGTTTCTGATCGCCGACTATGTGAGTGAGTTTGAGACGGCCATGCCAGTGGGTCTGAGTCGAAAGACTACTCTCATGCCTTGCCAGTGCGTGCTACAGCACACCCGCATCAACCCGTGTATACCTGAGATGGCCCTCTCATGGGTCGGTCCTTGAAGTTCTGCATCCGCCAGTAGTGAAGCATCGGGTGATAGTTGTGAAGGAATGCTGAGTGGACCTGTTACCTAAAATTTGACCACGCTGCCAGTGCGCACTCTAGCAGCAGCAACCTTGAATCGGTGCCTCAGTGCCATCTGTTCCCTCTGCGAGGTGTTCAAGTTCCCACTTGCAGCCCTCGCAGCCCATTGATTCCACCCGACAGGCCATCCGCTTCCGGACCGGAAAGCACTCCGCACTTCCGCCAATCCACTTCATTGACATTTTATATCATGAGAGTTACAATCCTCGCTGTGATTATCCATTAGACACCTAATAATGGTTCGCTGAATTCGGAGGTGCGTATGTCAACCACGTTAAAGGTCCTATCCACTGTCAGTCCGAGTGTTGACCTACCTGGGAAAGCGCAAGTCCGGGGGTTTGTAACTGAGGGTGGCCCGGCCCTCCATCGACAGGTTGGACAGTTTCTCGATAGCAGTGTCTGTCCTAACCATTGTTTCCAGTCTTGACTCGCTCACCATACTCACGAATTATAATCATGCAACGCTGGTTCAACTTCGCCTTCCTGCATATCAATTTGATCGCGCTCGTCCCCCCTTTCTCTGGATGTTGGTGGAACAGTGTGCCGGTGGGTGGTATGAATCGCCGTTCTCGTTCGTAATACTAATGCATCGACTGCATCGCAGGGATCATCCGCGATTATTCACCATCCAGACGCATGGATTGGACTGACATCTATGGAATCGACGTTTGTGAGTCAGCTGCAGGAGCACCGGAGCGTTTCTCCGATAATCTAAGGCATTTACTCCCCAGGAAATCCTGCTGACGGAGATATTGATAGGCCAGGCGGCTCCATTGGTGGTCAGTATACAGTCCTCGCACGCAGAGCGGGTGAGTAAATTGTCTGATCAAAGTAGATACAATTCATTCACACGCATCACGTTACAGAGGATGACAATGAAGAGCTCGTCGCGGTCTGAGCTAAATGAGTGGCACGGCACAATACCACTACTGTATTTGCACTGTTGCAGCGGAGGAATCTTGAGCTGGCTGACTCGGATGAACTGCTGAGCATCACTAACGTAATCATCGCGTTATGTATATGTTCTTCATGTTTGTCATTTTCTGTTTCTCATCCAACCCAACCTGGGGTGATGCCACTTGCGTTGGCGTGGTATTATTTCCCGTTGTATGGAGAAATACACTGGTTTCAAGCTCACATTTGATGTGGCGAGGGTTGTCAACAAGAAGTGACTGAGGCATGCCGAGAAGCCGACAAGGATTGCTGGTCCGTCGGACCTCTAATTGCACACTTACGTTCGCCAAGCGGAGCTCGAGGTCACTCGGCCAGTCAGTTGATCAAAAGTCTGCCGATCCGGTAACTCCCGTCGGCTTCTCGGTGGGCCCAACCCCCTCATGCCATGACGAATCTGCCTCATTGATTCCAACACTTGAATGATGACTATCAACATCAACATCCGACAAGCAACCTTTGTAACACTCACGCTCGTCCTCTTCCTCGGCACTGTCTACTCCGTCAAGAACAACACCTTCCTCAACACCTCGGACCCCCTCCTCACCCACCTCCCTCACCCCCTTTCCAAAACCGACTATTTTGCCAACAAATCTAACTTCCTCAACGTTTGGTTCATCAAACGCGCCTGGGGTTGGACATCCTTCGCATTTCTCTTCCTTTGGCTCACCAGCCCACGACGCATCCAAACCTTCTCTCGCGTGTTTCAATGGACCTTTGCCTCCCTCGCCTGGCTCGCATTCACGAGCTGGTTCTTCGGCCCTCCGCTCATTGAGCGCTTCATAATACTTTCCGGGGGCGAATGCACCGTCGCACTCCCATCCGGCGCCGCCTTTAGCGTCCCGCACGACTACTGCCTCGCCAAAGTCAGACTCTCACCAGTTACGCATCCGAGTTTGTTTGCGTCCCCGTTCGTGCTTCCAGAGGGGCCGTGGAGCACCGTGCCGAGGTTACGAAGTGGGCATGACGTGTCCGGACACGTGTTTTTGTTAACCATGTCGATTTTGTTCCTTGCGGATCAGCTCGCGCCATCGTTGCGTGCCGTGCCGTGGACAAGGGTGCATACGTGGGCGGTGACGGCTACGATGGCTCTCATCGCGATTTGGTTGTTTGCGCTTGGAACGACGAGCGTGTATTTCCACACGCCGCTGGAGAAGTTCACAGGGTATCGTGAGTAACGTGTCCCGTCGCGTGTCGTGCATTGCTTATCCTCTTTCATAGTACTTGGACTAGCGGGGTACAGTCTAACACTGTTGTTATGATTCATGTTGGACGATGCGCAATGAAAAGCAAATGGAGTTTCGGTCAGTTGACGTAAACAATAAGTTATGGAAACAGGTCAATATCCTATTCCATACCAACCGTGGCCTGATCCTTTCCCCTGCAACCCTTGAATAACTACTCACCTTTTGTAAGAAGCACTCACTCCATGCTCCATTTCATTTCGCCACCAACCCTTCATCCACCACTGGTGTCTCCCTCAACCACCGACTCACTCTCATCGTCTTGTCAATGCACAATTCCGCCTTCTCTTTTTTACCACCATACTTGTTCTGGTAAAACGCCAACAACTTGCGACTAGGGTTACGCCATTTATCAGTATCACTCGCGCAGAGGGCTTTCAGCCAATCATGCCGTGGAAGACGTTCGAAATGAAGAACGCATTCTAGAGGGCGGTGAGGATGAAGGTCCACGCATTACGGGTTGGGTGGAGGAGATTGTAGACAGGGTACTCGACGCAAGGAGGTTCACAATCTCGACGATGCACTTGGCAGCATTGTCGACAGAGCCACGAAACTTGTTCCTGAAGCTCGGGAAGGATACCGATCGTGTCTACACTGGTTAGCCTGAAGAGATGAGTTTACAAACTGAGACTAACCTTAAAGAATGCCACCTGGACGCAAAGATGAATCAGTGAGGCCATTCGTGCGCACGATCGAATGTCGAACAAGGAAGGAAAATGCCAAATATTGAGGCAGAGTTCTGGTTTTTTGGTAGAAGCTCGTACAGGGCTATCGACTATCTCCCACACGGTACAGGTCCTCGATATAGCCATCACACCCACTTAGGCGCTCACTCTTCCGTCATGATCGATTTTCCAAACTGTTATTACCAAGATCTGGATCGATTCGCAAGTCTGGTTTGGGGCGATTCTCGAGCTGTCACACGACAACATCAGCCCAGGGACATCGAATACATCGATCTCACAGGATACCTCGAAGCCTTTCAGTTCCTTTTTGCAAGCATTAAACACGACAAGGTACTCGTCAGAAATGAGTATCGCATCGCACTGGGTACCTTGCAGACAAATTTAAGTTACAAGTTCGGGGCCTACGTTCTAGGACAGCCTGGCATTGGTAGGTGCGGGATCCCTCGAGTGCACATTGGATTTGAATTCTAGATACCAGGGAAAACACTATTTCTCATATACGCGCTCGTACAATTTCTTGGACAGAAACAAGTGGTGGTCCTGCAAACCCGCCCGGAGTTTTATGTGTGCTTCAGAGAAACTGTTAACATCTGCTCTATGACGGACACCCGGCCGATGTGCGAGTTACCCACTGTG
>JBBPLC010000194.1:0-44983 GCA_038089535.1 Hemileccinum rubropunctum | reverse complement strand
AGGCCCAGACCATGACATCATGCCTCATGAACACTTCATTTCCACCTTTCTTCCATGAGTACACTTCTTTTCTCTTATATATGCTTTTTTCTCTCATATTCCATGATATTCTACTTCTATTTACTGGCCCTTAACTGATTAGGACTCAGGTGACCTACCCTAAACACATCAATATTGAAACAGGACTGAAACTACTAATGGAGAGGTTGACCTTTAAGCTAGGACAACTGTGACTTCTGTGACGGTGTGGACTTGATGAGGATGGACATCTAACCAGATGTGTATGAGGACATGGAATTTGGCGATGAGAAAGTTTATGATTTCAAGGTAGAGCATTCAACAGTGTCCAGTAACAGGGACAAAGACAGCAATTGCAGAGATAGGATTGGAGTAAAGGAACAGAGTAGTACTTGAAGAGAATGTGACCCCTATGTAGGAGAGGAATTCAAGTGAGTAGGACTAAGGAAAAGACAACGAGAGGGGAGGGTTTATATAGTAACTAGCAATGGGTTTAGGGTAGGTCATTGGAGTCCAAAAGTATTTCAGGCCAGCATAGATAAGGAAACAATGAGGATGACATGAGTATGGTAAGAAGTCCATGTGGGAATGAAGAAGCGTACTCGTGAGAAGGGAGACAGAGATGAAGTGACATGAGGCATGATGTCATAATGATGTCATGGGGCTAGGCCTCAGGTCATGTGAAATATCGCATGGTCATGTGCACTGGTCACATGACTTCGAAAGTGAAAGAGATATATTAAGTTTAAAAAGTAAAGAAAGAGTGAAAATATAGTGTGAGGTCCACAAACTATAACAAATATTTACTATATAAACCCTTCACTCTTGTTGAAACAGGACCAACAACAACAATGACAATGTTACCCTAATTTAGAGGAGCAGCAACTTCAGTGATGGTAATGATAGAACATATGTGAGGATCAATCCAAATATGGACCAAGATGAATAGACCAAATGCTTCAATTGTGAGAGTGCAGATGTAGAACATAAACAAGAGCCCAATAATGGGGCCTAAGATGGCAAATGTAGAGTAGGAAAAGTGGTACTTGAAAAGATCCCAGCCCCAAGTGAAGAGGGAATCAAGTGAATAGGACTAGAGAATAGATGACAGAGGGAGAGATTTTATATATGTAAGTATGGGGACTTTAGGGTAGGTTATCTAAGTCCTAGATAGTTTAGGGCTGGGATAGAAGAAAAGAAATGAGGTAAACACAAGTATAGTGAGAAGTCTGTGTGGAAAGAAAGAAATGTACTTGTGGGAAGGAAATGGAAATGAAGATGTCATTGGGCTAGGTCTCAAGTCATGTGATGTTCTCATGGTCATGTGCTCTGATCATGTGACTTTGAGAACAGAAAGAAAGTGTCAAGTATAAAATGATGTGAAAGAAATGAAGATGCATTATAAAGTCCTTGAACTATAACACTTGTTGTCTACTTGTTAGCTCTATTCATTTGTATAACTCTCCTCTTGGGGCCTTGTACCTTTCAATTACCACTCCTACCCTTGCAATTGCCAGCTTCATCCCTGTCACTAGATGCTTTATCTGTTTACCATACACATTCTAATTGATATTCTTGTTATCATCATCATCATCCTTGTTGATACTGTTTCTCATTGTTTGCTTGTCTCCATCACACTTGTTCAACCTTTTGTGGAGGTTGAACTCATTTACATGTAGGTTTAGGTCCCATTTCACTTGAATAGGACTGTCAAAAGGCCAAGCTAAGCAAACTTCTCCTTTGTTTGTTTATGACCCATACTCACTTCTTTCATTGTCATGAATTTAGGAAAGAAGTAGCTGCCCTTTCATTCTACTGTCTTCTCCATTGCTAAACACCACCTGTCACTATGGCTACTCTACCTGCACCTCTCAGTTTCAATGTTCTTGGAAACCTCTACTTTGAAAACCCCAACAATCATACTTCTGAGTCTTAGCCAGCTCCAGTCCCTGCACCTATCATTGCCATTCCCATGCCTAGACTAAAGAAGGTCAAATGCACTTGCAACCCAAAGTACATTTGTCCCAGTAGAGTCACTCCCAGTTAATAACACATTTTTACTCTTCACCCACACAACAAACTTACTTGCCCCATTAAATTTCAATAAACATGTCTGAAACCATATACTGCTTATCAACCCCAATATCACATGGGCCAATATCAAAAACACTTTAGCCCATATAACACAGCTTCTCCAAGCCAGCATTCTGGCTTCACAACCACAATGCCCACTTCCACCTCCTGCCCTCCTGCTTGCCATTCCCCTCCCTCTTCCTTACTTTCATCCAAGTTCATTGCTAATCCCAGTACTTGGGATGATAATTAGTCCTTGTTCCACAATTGGTGGGTCTGTATCACCACCTAGGTATAGTGCCAGGATGGCCTCAATGTCTGCTAGCACATCACTGCCATTCTTTTTTGAATGATTGGTAAAGCCAAAAATTTCACCAGGATTACCCTGAAAAAATATTACAAAAAGTTGAATAATCCCAGTGGCTGGCCCATGTGGGATGAGCTCAGAAAGGAAGTAGAGGAACACTTCCATATAGACATGCTTATGGAAGAGTCCTACCATCATCTGATCACCCTTTAGCAAGGATCATTGCCAATTGAAGTATTTACTCAACAATTTGAACTCCTTCAACATGACACTAGACTCAACACCATCAATGCAAATGTGCTCTGTCTCTATCATGAGCACATAGATTATATATTTACTTCCAGTTGTCAATCCAAAATCCATGCATAAAGGAAGAACTTGGAGTATGGCAAGATGAGGCAATAGCATTGGGAAAATGTTTTGAGAGAATGTAGATGGAGTATAGTAAGCAATCATTCCAAAGGACTGCTGAACCTCAATTCACAGAAGTTGGTCTCCAACCTGGACAAGGGGCATCAATAGATACACACACTGTTTAATAGCTAAAAATGTCCACATGCTATAACTGCAATAAGGCAGGACACCTGTCTCATAACTCCCCAAAGCCTAAAAAGCCATGCAGCCAACCTGTTTTCAACCCTCCCATGGGCCATACCAAGTATATTCTGCCCTGTTCTAACATTCACAAAATCTCTCTTGCCCTGACTACTTCTATCACAATGCTTCCAGCTGTGCCCATCCCTTCCACATCTAACAATCCACCCTGGATGATGGAAGAAATGCAAGCCTATTATCTCAATATGTTTGAATTGTGTGCTCAATAACTTGCTGCTAAAGGGTAAAAGGGAAAAGATAAAGCCAAGTAAATCTGGGAGGTACTCACTTAGCTATGAACAAATTTCATCATCATACTCTTCTCATTTTTTTTCTCCATCTTATAATCATTTTGTTATCATAGGGGAGATAGACAGTAAATCAGAAGTAGATGACTCACTGAACAATTACAATAGTTATGATACTGCTTCCAAAGGAGCATCTCCTCAGAGCACAGCACTAGAACTCAAAAATAGTGTGCTTAATCCTCCTATTATGGACAAAGTTTCTTTTTTGAAATCCCCCCTGCTAACCTTAACCCCATTAGGAATATCCCTGATGGGGGAGAATTCAACATTGATACTAATGTTTATTTCTAGAAAGACAACAAATGGACAAAAACATCTAAAACAGCTCTTCTCAATTCAGGTGCCATCCAAACCTTCATTGATAAAAAATGGGTACAGTCACTAGCTATATCCACCAAAAAATTATTCTTTCCTCATTCTATTTCTCATGTCAATGGCACTTTCTTGTGCCATGGGCAAATCACTGATTATGTCTTGTTCTTTTATATCAGGAACACTCTGAAGGAGTGAATACCTTGGTTACAAATCTTGGCACTCACTGTATCTATTTACATAGGTTACAATTGGTTTAAACATCTCAATCCACTTATTGACTGGGTTGAAAAAACCATTCAATTTGGCTACTGCACACATAACTGTGTTACCATCAACACAGCAGGACTAATCAATGAGATATGGAACCCTCATGTTCACTCCATTGAGGAAGGACTAACAGAAAAAGTCCCACCTCAATGTTTCAAACTCCTCAATGTCTTCAGCAAAGAAGAGTCTAAACAGATGCCTGTCTGCAAATCCTGGGATCATGCCATTGACCTCAAGCCTGACTTTGTTCCCAAGAAAGGCACAGTTATCCTTTTATCTGATGCAGAGATAAAGTGTTGTAGTTCGGGCTACAACACTACCACTTACCATTACGTTCCCTGGTTTCTCCTTTACCTGGACTTACACTTTCTACTTTTGAGGTCATGTGACTTGGCCACCATTTACATTATTTATTGCACCTTAGGGGCATGTGCTAGTTCCCATGATCACATGCCTACAGGCCACCCTAGACTAGCCTAGATCCATGATGTCACTATGACATTATGCCTCATGCTATCCACATTCCTTACTTCTTTACCTACCCTAGAGTACACAGCTTGGTCCATGCATGATAGGGTATCACTATATGAAATGGGACAAGACTAAACTTAGGAGCATGTCACCTAATCTAGGTGATGAGTGACTTCCATGATGGTTTGAACAGTATGAGTCCTGACATTGAGCCAGATATGGACCAAGACATGGTACTCAAGAACGAGAAAGTGAATGGTGCCAAGGTAGATCATACAACAGTGCAAACGACAAGCATGCAATAATGGAGCACGAGAGACAGCAAGAGCAGAGTAGGATTTGGTGAAGAATAAGAGTGGTAAACAAGAGAACTGGCCCCTAAGGTAGAAGAGGATTCAAGTGAATAGGACTAAGGAAAAAGTAGACGACAGAGAGGAGCAGGTTTATATAGTGAATAGTGACGAGTTTAGGGTAGGTCATCTGAGTCCTAAATGGTTTAGGGCTGGTTGAGAGGAAGGACATGAGGTAAACACAAGGGAGACATGAGGACAGCAAGAAGTCTATGTAGGAAGAAGGAAGCATCCTCATGGGAAAGGAGATGGAGAAAAAAGACATGAGGCATGATGTCACAAGGACATCATAGGGCTAGGCCCCAGGTTACATGAGAGATCTCACAGTCATGTGCACTGGTCACGTGACTTTGAAAATGAAGAGAAATTGTTAAGTTATGAGAAGTGCAAAAAAGTGAAAACATAGCATGTAGGTCCTGAACTATAACACTATATATAGGGTACGACTGGGTTAGCCAGTCTTATTCATTTGTCTTACCCTCCACATCGTGGGGCTTGAGTACACTTGAGTACCACTCATTCCTCTTTTTCTGCCGGCTTTCCACTGTTATAGGGCTGCTATTGTATTTATCGTTCTAGGCAACACTCGGCCATCCTAGCTAGAGGCTAGACCATCCTCGTTAGAGGTATATCTGACCATCAAAATCCCCTCAAACTGCTTCAGTCTTTTTTATCCCAAAGAAAACTGGCAAAAAGTGCCTTATCATGGACTATATGTATATATGGTGAGCAACAAAACTGATGCAATGTTTGATTGAGAAGCCAATATCTAAAGGGCAATTAATGCTAGACTTTTAAACCCAGAGACCATTAGAAAGCCCTGATTAAGGGCTTTCAGATGGTATGTAGGTTTATTAGGTAATTCTTTCTATATCAGGAAATACTTTGGTATTAATGAAGAGTACTCATTGCATCAGTTTTATCACTAATATCAATGATATTAGAAATCAGTATAAAGTATATCCTTCCTTGGCCTTGATCACCTTCTGAACTCTTCTAGGCATGCTCTTAATCAACCTCTGACACTCCTGTACCCAAATCTTATACCACTCTGTCTGAATCCTCTCCCAAAGTTCCAATATCCCCTTGGCTAGCTCAGGATACTCTGCTAGCCTTCTTTTGAGGAAAAACCATAGATGTTCTATGAGATTAAGGTCTAGGGACTGTTACAATTCACCTTTTGTTTTGTCTTCTTCCTTTGTTTCTCTAAACATTTGTATTCATCCTCTGACTTATGCTCTTAGTTTTCCAAAAATTGTAATCTTGCTTATGAGTCTTCTTTCTTATTTGACAGCCTTAATTCTCCTTTCTGACAGCTCTCTTCTCATGCTGTCTTCCTACTCCACTTGCCCTATCTAGACTCCTCTGACCTATCACTGTAACACAGCTTGGTCCATGCACAGATACCCAGGATATATAAAGGCTACTATCTTTACCATGTATTCTCTAAGCTAGACCTTCCTGGAATAGCATCTTTTGTTCCTTTTACTCATTATTCACTTCTCTAAGTCTTTGTCCTACTTTCAAGTGGACGCTCATCATTCTACCTTCATCTCTGCAGCCCTTTATTGATGCTTATTCCCATCAATAAGAGTATCTCTCTTGGTTGATCCTTGTCCACCTTAGGAAGTCCCTAAGGAAGTCCTTGGTGGTTAACCACACCACTCATTTTGTTGGCAAGGAAAACCCTTGGCCAATCTCACTTGTCCTTACCCCAGGTCTATGATTGTCCCTACTCAAGCCAAGCATAACAGGGACTGAGCAGGCCATACCATGACCTCAAACTCATGCTCTTCCAACCACTCCCTGGCCTTTTTACTAGTATACTTGGGATCATTATCCTGCTGAAAGATAATATCTTCTGGGGAAAATCTATAATCCACCAGGGTTTATTGCAGTTCATCCTCCAAAATCTGCACATAAAGATTAGCATCCATCTTACCATCAATCTTGCAAGCCATTTCAACCCCTTCTCAAGTCATATACCCCCATAGCATCACTGATCCTCTGCCAAACTTAACTGTTTCCTTTATAATCCTATCACTGAGGCCCTCTCCTGCCTTTTTCCATGCCCATTTCCTACATCTGACCTAATGCAATTAATCTTGGTCTCATCTGACCATATAACTGTTATAGTATTCATGATATGATTACTATAACACTTGGATGCTTATCTTATCTTATCGGATAGCATCTCACATGACAACCCCCACAGCTAGGCTTAGGGTCTAGGACCGCACCTAGACTGGTCATGTGACATGACATCATCATAGGGCCTGGAGCTATGACCTCATCGGTCTAGGCTATGACATCATCAGTGATGTCATGCCTCATGATAACCTCATGGACACCTCATGTTATCCTTATCTATGTATTCCCATACCAGCCCTATAGTACAGGAACCTCCCCTAAACCTGTCACCTATCACTATATATATGCAGACCCCTCCTGTACTTATCCCTTAGTTCTATTCACTTGTATCTTGCCTGGTTCCCCACGTCCGAACTGCCTGAGGTACAGTGGTGGTCCTTACCACACTCTTGCTAGGTTATGCCATCTCATTACAAAAGGCACACATGTTCCCCAAATCCTCTCCTTGCTGCTATCTATTATGGCTAGATGCCACTTGTCAACAACCCTTTGTCGCCAGCAGGAACCTTCCCGCAAGGCGGATGGAATAGCCTCGTTTGCCATTCCACTCCATTACAATAACATGCTTCCAGTCCTCAATGGTCCAATCCTGATGGCTCAAAGCAAAATCCATCCTTGCTTTTTCTATGATACTAAGCAAGAAGAGGGTGTTTTTGCTTCACCATAGCCTTTATATATACTAGCTTTCTTCAAGTAACAGCAAATGGTTTGAGAGAAGATAGAGTGGTTCTTCACCTCTTGAAGTGTTCTTAAGATGAATGGTATGATGAATCAGTAGAAGAAATGATAGAAGGACATCCATCAAAGGCTTGGGGTAGGTTAGGAAGATGTTTGGATCATAGTCTGCTAATGGTAGATTGGTTGAGACCAGTAGAGTGAGCAATTTGGTGGGTTGATTGACTCAATTCCAAAAGAGAGATGATATGATACATAATTTTGCTCAACAAAGAGTGATTTTTGTTATAGTTCACAGACCTCATGCTATGTTTTCACTTTTCTCATCTTTCTTACTGAAATGGGATGAGAACTTAAACTGGAGTATGCCACCTAATCTAGGCGGTGAGCGACTTCTGTGATGGTGTGTACTTGGCGAGTCCTAACGTCAAGCCAGATGTGGACAAGGACGTGGTATTTGAGAACTAAGAAGTTTACAGTGCCCAAGTAAATCATGTACTAGGGCAGACAACAAGAAGTGTGTGTTAATGATGCATGAGAGATGGCAAATGCAGAGTAGGATTGAAGTAGGTAAGAAGAATGGTAGACAAGAGAACCAGCCCCTAAGGTAGGAGAGGATTCAAGTGAATAGGACTAAGAAAAGAATAGATGACAGAGAGAGACGGGTTTATATAGTGAATAGTGAGGGGTTTAGGGTAGGTTGTCTGAGTCCTAAATAGTTTAGGGCTGGTGTGAGAAAGAGGACATGAGTTAAACACAAGGAAAACATGAGGATGGTGAGAAGTCTGTGTGGGAAAAAAAAGTGTCCTCATGGGAAAGGGAATGGAGATTAAAAATGTGAGGCATGATGTCATGATGACATCATGGGGCTAGGCCTCAGGTCATGTGATGAGTCTCACAGTCATGTGTGCTGGTCACATGACTTCGAAAAGGAACAGAAAACATTAAGTAAGAAAAGTGAGAAAAGTGAAAACGTAGCATATAGGTCCTGAACTATAACACTTACTTAACATGTTCTTTTCACTTTTGAAGTCACATGACCAGTGCATGTGACCATGAGACCTCTCACATGACCTGAGGCCTAGCCCATGATGTCATCATGACATCATGCCTCATGTCTTTTCATTTTGTTATAGTTTAGGACCTATACGCTACATTTTCACTTTTCTTTCATCTTTCCCACTTAAATGTATTCCTTTTACTTTCAAAGTCACGTGACCAGTGCACATGACTGTGAGACATCTCACGTGACCTGAGGCCTACCCCCTGACATCACACCTCATGTCTTTCATCTCCGTCTTTTCATTCATATGGGTACACTTCTTCATTCCCATATGGACTTCTTGCTGTACTCATGTTCACCTTACTTTTCCCTCATGTTCCTTATCTATACTGGCCCTAAACTATTTAGGACTCAGACAACCTACCCTAAACTCATCACTAGTCACTATTTAAACCTGCCTCCTCTCATTGTCTACTTTCCCTTAGTTCTATTCATTTGTATTCTCCTCCACCTTAGGGGCTGGATACTTCCCAAATACCACTCTTCTCCTTTTAATTCCTCACTCTGCTCTTGCTGGCTTTGTGCACGTTATCACATGCTTGTCATTGATAAATGTTTTATGCTCTACCTTGGAATGGTCAACTTTCTTGTCACTAATCTCCACATACTTGTACACATTTGGCTGGATACTCACAGCCAAACTGTCCACACTGTTGCTGAAGTCATACTCTGCCTAGATTAGGTGTCATGCTCATAGTTTAGTTCTTGTCCAGTTTTACATTTCCATCTTCCTCCCACAAGTATGCTTCTTCCTTCCCACACAGACTTCTCACCATACTTGTGCTCTCCTTGTTGTTTTCTTATCTATACTGGCCCTAAAGACTTTAGGACTCAGACAACCTACCCTAAACCCATCACTATTCACTATATAAACCCACCTCCTTTGTTGTCTATTTCTTTTCCTTAGTCCTATTCACTTGAATTCCTCTCCTCATTAGGGGCCACATTCACTTTGAGTACTACTCTACTTACTTTTCTTCACTTCAAGATCATGAACAACTCTTAGCTCCAATCTTACTCTGCTCTTGCCATCTTCATGCTTGTTACTGCATGCTCTTTGTGAATGCTCTATCTGGGCACCATTAACTTCATCATCACCACATCCTTGTCTACATCTGGTTGAATGTTCACCACCATCAAGTGCATACCATTGCAGAAGTTGCCATTATCCTAAATTAGGGTAATGTCTCCAAGTTTTAGTCTTAGTCCCATTTCAATTTCATGATAATGGTTGTGTTATAGTTCTGGACCTACACAATACATTTTCACTTTTCTTTTATCTTTTACACTTAACATATTCTTTCACTTTCAAAGTCACATGACCAGTGCACATGACTGTGAGACCCCTCACGTGACCTGAGGTCTAGCCCATGATGTCATCATGACATCATGCCTCATATCTTTCATTTCCATCCTTTCATTCACATGAGTACATTTTTTCTTTCCCACACAGACTTTTTGCCATACTTGTGTTTTTTTACCTTGCATTTCCCTCATGTCTCTTACCTATGCTGGCCCTAAACTATTTAGGACTCAGATGACCTACCCTAAACCCATTGCTAGTCACTATATAAACCTGCCTCCTCTTGTCATCTACTTTTCCTTAGTCCTATTCACTTGAATTCCTCTCCACCTTAGGGGCTGGGTTCTTTACAAGTACCACTCTATACTTTGCTCTATTCCAATTCTACTCTGCTTTTTGCTGTCTTCGTGCACATTATCACACACTGTCCCATGATATATCTTGGGACCATTAACTTTGTCATACTCAATTTCCACATCATCATCCATGTCTACCTAGATGCTCATTGCCACACCATTCACACATTCTCTGAGGTCACTCTTATCCTAGAATAGGGTAAGATCTCCCAAGTTACATGTAGTTCTTGGTCCATTTCAGGTTGTGGAAGAAGTGATGGTGTATATATTTGTTTGTATCATGTTGAACTTATTACAGGTCACATGACCCATTGATTATGTAATAACCTCTTGCAACATGCACATTCAATATTTTAGAATACCAGCAACAAAACTGATGCAATGAGTACCCTTCAATGATACCAAAGTATGTCCTGATATAGAAAGAATTATCTAATGAACCTGTATACCATCTGAAAGCCCTTAATCAGGGCTTTCTAATGGTCTCTGGATCTAGGGTCCTTGCATCAATTGCTCTTCATATATTGGCTTCTCAATCAAAATGATGCAAACATTGCATCAGTTTTGTTGCTCACTGTATGTATGTATGTATATATATGTATAAGAGGGTTTAAGGAGCTAATCATAGCAAAAGCCAGACTTATTCAATATTGTGCAACCATTTTTGCAATCTTTATGAGATATGTGGTAAGTATTCATCATTTTATAACACTACTATATCTCTGCATGGAGGTTGGAGGTCCAGGACTACCCATAGGTTGTGGAATTTGAATGACATTGTAATGACCATTACCATGTTAGTAATATGTACATACAACAACAAACAACTGATCTAAATCCAAACTGGGAGTTGTTTGCTGCAAGCTTGAAATCATACATTCCAGCTTGAGTATAGATTCAGACAGGATTCAGATTGTTTACAACTTTTAACAACAACTTTTATTGAACCAAAACCTACCTAAAACACAAAATTTCAAGGATGTCATTAGAGCTGACATTATTAACCTCAGGTACATATATGTAGCAGGTGGAAAATGGTTAGGTCATTACTGAATTAAGCCTCCAGTGTAGTGTGTAATTTGAACCATCAGATACCTCCTACTAATCCCTCGAAAAGGGGCTTATTGAAAGCCAATAGAATAGCATACTCCTATAAATAAACTTTGTCAGTGACTGATTAATAATAGATGAAGTTTGGGCAAGACAAATATCACAGAACCATACTAGACAAAAAAGTATAGAATAAATATCAAGTCACAGATAAACATACCTTGGTGACACCAGGATACAGATTTGCCAGTTGAATAGCCATGTCTCTCAGCTGTTTCTTCAACACACAGAGACTGTCCTGAGAAACAGCATTGTCCTGGCTCTCGATATGTAGACATCCAACCCAACACCGTCCAAGGGCATCAACAACTGTTGTAGACCATTCTTGCATTCGAGGGGCACAGGTGCGGAAGAGGACAGACAAACAGGATAATGAGGCAAGGTAAAGTGAAACATCTGTTGCAAGTGCTTTTGAACCATGACGTGATGATCTTTCTGCATCACATATGGAAGCTCCCTCATTATTATCATCAGGATTGCATCCTGTTTCATCAGAAACGACAGGAAGGGCCAGGCCAAGCCACTCGGTCAAGACAGGGATAACACCCTTTAGGAAACGGACGGCACCTATCCCAAGCGCCGACAAGACAGGGGGTAAACTTTGGGCTGCTGCGACGAGGGTTGGATTAAAAGATCGCTTTCGTGGTGTCGGCGCTGGCAAGGAAGATTCTGGGACATGAACGGACTTGGCATTCATGTGCTCCAGATCGGCAAAGGGATCAATATCAGGGCCTGATGACGATTCGGGCGGGAGAAAAGTAGGAGAGTACATTATAACTGTGCCAAGGAGAGAGGAAGAGAGAAGTATCGAAAGTCGGGAAAAGCGGGTCGATAGCGACTTAGATTGCGATGGTGTGAGGGTTGTGGGTGGCATACCATGGAGTTCGTCGTCACGTAGCGAAATGCCGTGTGCAAGAAACACGGAGGGAGTAGTGAGGTCGATGAGCTGAAGGGAGGTCGTAACAGTCAAACATATGAAGTCTGGCGTTGACTGGTCTCCGAGGTGTGACAAGGAGTTTGTGAGGGACTGAATGAGATTTCAATGACACAGGCGGATGCCTCAGATACACAGACAAATACATCAGAAAATACTACACACCGTGAACATTAGCGCATCCACACCGGTTCGAAGGAGTAAATCCGAAGGCACACGAGTTAGCACATCAGAAACTAGACGGACACCGAGGAGCTTGTAGGGTACTTGGTAATCATCTAAGAAGGACATGACCGGGGGTAAGAAAAGTGGCCATGAAAGTTCGTATGCCGAGGACTAGTTCATGATGAAACAGGACTATCAGCAAGCGCAACGGATAGCAGTGGATTGATAGACCAGACCTCGGTGTTTAGGAGACACCAACGGATGACCTCGTCTAGGCCCGGATACTCTTTCCATGGTTGTTCGATATATGTATCTTGTACATCTGCCGGGCGAGGCAGTATTCGCGCTGTGGATATGTGAAGTCGTGGATGAGGAGTTGGAGCAAAGAGAGGTTTGACAATCTGCGTCAGAATGTGGGCAATGAGTTGGTCCGAAGGAGGGATTCTGGCAAGATGAACTGCAAGAAAAATCAGTGAGTACGGGCCCATGGCGAGACATGAAATGGATACCAGATGCAAGTGAGCTCATCGCTGGAGAGGACCACTGGGCTACCACCGTCAATGGGGCAAGAACACGAACAAGATCAGCTAGCTCGGAAATTGACAGCGCGGAGGGGTCCAACGAGTTCAACTGGTTCAGCGAGACCTCCGTGTTTGCTTTCCATGCATACAGAGCAGCCAGGACGGTTGTGTCGACTATCTTGTCGAGCCGCGAAAAAGCAGCGGGGACAACGAGCAAGTCGAGGGTAGCCATCGACTCGAACACCGCCCACAAGTCGTTGAACTACGTCTATGTACGGAAACAACTTGCAACGACCATGAACGCATCTCTCCTTAGTACGCCTACTGGTCGAGCTGCAATTACGCTTCACCCACACTAATACCATCTGGTTCGGTTGCTAACAGATCCATTCATCATCGCCCACCCCACAACCGTACAGACCTCGCTTGTCTCCGGAGCCGTGCTTGCCCGTTTCAACCCCACTGGGCAGTTTCTTGCAGCTGCACGTAGTGATGGGTCAGCCGTTATATGGGATCTTGATACGAGAGCCACAATCAGGTGGTGCGAAGGTCATGTAAAGGGCGTCACCGCCATAGAGTGGGTCCAGCCAACTTCGCAGCTCGTGCATGACATTCACCGTCGCAGTTGGTCACGCAACTCTCGCTACGTTCTCACTGCCTCCAAAGACTGGAACGTCATCGTATGGGACCTCGCGTCACCTTACGACCCCCCTCACAGACATGCAGCTATTAGGTTCGATGCACCCGTAGTCGCGGCTAGCTTTCACCCAAGGAACAGGTAAGAAAGCTTGCCGAAGCTTTTGCGGCCCGTCCTAACTGTGATGGTCTTCGTGATTGGATCTCAAGTCGCATTATACTTGCCCTTCTAAGTACAGGCGAAGCATATATCGTCGATTTGCGTAGTACTCACCGCGGCCGGTTCGAACTATGCGATGAGGACGAAGGTGATGAGAGGGGACGGTACAGTATCTCATTTTGCTTCCCAATTATATGGCTCATCTTGATCTTTGATTTTATACCCGGATGCATTCTCGCGCATAACCTGATATGCTCCATTACGAACATAGGCCAATGATGACATCCGCCCGGTTCGATCCAACAGGTCGACATGCCTTCGTCGGTACCTCTACGGGTACAGTGTACGTGTTTAATGTCCGAACAAAAGGGGTGAGTGAACCTACCTTCCGCTTCGATCATCCATTCTTTCGATTTCCACGAGACTGAGATGGCATGAATATGAAAACGTAAAAAAGCACCTAATCAACATCTTCCCAACAGCTTATTGCGAGGCATCGTATATCTGGCGCAGGCCTCATTAAGGGCCTCGAGTTTGCCAAGGGAGGTCGGTGAGTACTGGATGGTATTTAGTTTACCCCTTCTTTCTGGACTTACCTGGTACGCAAAGGCGTCTGGCAACGAATTCCTCTGATAGAACCATTCGCCAGTTTACGCTTCCGAACTATCCTTCACCACCATCCTCTTCCGGAAGTGGCGCTTCGTCATCTTCCACCCCTCCTCCCGCCGAATGCACACTTCGACAAAACTCACACTCAAATCTCAATGGTGTTACAGCTTCTGAAACCAGTTCCGTGTCCGTAAACGCACGCTCGATACTTGAGACAGAATTAGAACCTACACACAAGTTCAACGATCCGATTTCGAAAGTTGCATGGCATTCAATGTCGTACAGTCCGGACGGAGAATGGTTAGCAGGAGGTATGCAACCGAGGCAATTCATTGTCCCATTTTAGATATTTCAAACGTCACTTTACAGGCGCCGCAGACCCAGCAGCACATAAGATCTACATATGGGATATTTCCAATGATGGTCAGTTTGCGACTGCACTAGATGGAGGGAGGGAAGCATTAATAGATGTCCATGTAAGTTCCAACACTCTTTTTACAATTTCATCCACATTTTCGCTTTGCTTGTCTCACAGTGGCACCCATCTGCCCCACGCCTTGCCTCGACCACTAACCAAGGTACTATCCTCATCTGGCATAGCCCCTCTCCCGAACGATGGGGTGCATTCGCGGGAGGATTCGAGGAAGCGGACGAGAATGTTTGGTATGAAGAGGGAGAGTCAGAGTTTGATCTGGCGAGTTTTCTGGAAATTTGTTGAGCATACCTATAATCTCACTGTTGGAAACAGGAGGACGAAACTCAGCTTGCGCTGCGAAAGAAACTCCAGGAGGATGAAGATGTCGATATTATAGGTGGGATTGAAGAAGGTGATTTCCCTAACTCTTGCGTTGTACTAAAAGCATTCTCTAACATCCTTCGAAAGCTGAATTCGGAACTGAAGTAGGGGGACGAGGCACGGGGGACCCGGATTTCGATTGGGCGGACGATGACCTGGACGATGATTACGAGGGATGGCGAATGAAGATTATCATGATCGAAGGCGAGGACGGATTTTAAGCCAGATAGTAACGGTCATGAACGACGCTTTGTGTTGGCATGGTCAAATAAAAAACGAGACATCATTGGAAACTGGCAATCATCTACTTCAAGACTATCTACAACCCAGTCCCCGGTGTACTAGGATCTGATACCACTAACTAGAAGCTTCCTCCATTTCTTGTCTCCACCGTTTCTGAATCTCAATGGTTTCTCTGAAAATCTTATACTTGGCATCAAGGAGTTTCTTGACCTTCGGAGATGCGGCAGGTGCCACCAGGGTACCTGGGAGCGTCATCTCAACCTAAAAATGTGAGTTATGGGAACACAACTTGAAGTCAGATATGATCATCGCCATAGAATGACATGCGAGACGCACCATTATCTTCCACATTTGCTCGGAAGTCGTTACATTTTCAGCAGCAATCCTTGCTAGCATTGCCGCGCCGAGAACAACAGCTTCCGAATAAGACGCGGGGAGAACAACCGGAACCTTGCAAACATCGGCAAAAAGTTGCATAAGTACAACGTTACGCGCTTGTCCTCCAGAAAGGTAAAGAGAATTGATATCGTGGCCCGCGACATTCATTGAGTCAATGATGTGGCGTGTCTGTAAAGCAATGGCCTCGAGGGTAAGGTAGTATTTCTTGGACAGATCGGCAATGGAAGCGTCCTAGGAACCGTGAGTATGATGTTTTTGACGGGAAAGAGTCAGCATACAAGTTCGAGTCCAATGATTGCACCTCTCATGCGAGGATCCGCGATCGGTGACCTATTTCCTGTGAAATAATAAGAAACTTCATGTCGAAACATGAAATCAGCGTACCGTGAAAATCCGGATAGAAATGGATGTCTTTTGTAAGTTCTGTAAATGACTCGACCTGTTTCTCCTGGCATAACTTTTCAAGCACTTCGAGAAGGACTTCAAGATGGCAGACACCAGTACTGTCAGTACCAACAGAACTATACAAGACGGTTGTTGTGCTGACCTTGGTGGATGTTCTTCTGCTCTTGTTTGGCCCGCTCCAGAAGCTCGGGATACGCAGTATGAGTAGTAATTACAAAGTCGATGAGTTGACCAGTTGAAGATTGACCACCCTCATTCATCCACCATCCAGGGAAGGCAGCATCCTTGGTTACAGATTCAGATCAGAATCTTCATATCAGCAGACGATGAAATAGCTCGTCTCACCCTGTATGGGCCCCAAACACCTTTGACGAATACCCCCTGTTTGCTCTAGCACGGAGCTCAGTGTGACGCTAGAAAGGGGGATATTCCAGACCAACCTGCACCAAGTGGCATGTACTCGTTCCTGCAACGGCAGCAAGCCGATGACGCGACTCGTCGAGAGAAGGAGTCACCGATAAGCATCCGTTCTCTACATATCGTGCCCCGACTGTACCCATCCAACCCGCGTACCTTGAGTAACCATTAGTATCCCAGGTTCATCGGAGCGATTTCAAGGACCAAATGCTCACGCGTCGATGAGGCCGCTGCCAACCGATGTTCCCTCTAGTAGACCGAGGTCTTTTGCAGCCTGCTCGGTGAGGCCATGGCCGATTGGTGCTCCCGCAGGTTTGATACGACCATTGGCTGCACCCATCTGCCTCCACTCACCGCCGTCAATAAGTTCCCCAAGGCCAATTCGAGTGAAGAAATCTTCTTGCCACCCCTTGTCAGGAACGAAAGAGCATTTGCACGTCGTGGAGCAGAATGACCGAGTGTTATCTCCGGTGGCTTTGTAGGTGAAGAAATCGGGAAGATCGAAGAATTGACAGCGGGAGAAATGAGCTGCGCCCATATGTTTCTTTAACCACAGGATCTTGGGAACCTCCATCTCGAGCTACGGATAGAAATCAGCATGATGAGATCAGATAAAACATGAACGCAAACATACACTCATCGTCCCACCAACATAATTCAGAACGATGGAATTAGTCGAGTTGATGAGTTCGGCTTCCTTCTCGGCTCTATGGTCTGCCCACAGAATGATGTTCCTTTCACCACCAACGCTTCCAATATCTTTTCCCTTGGTCACGGACACCGGGTTTCCTTCAAAGTCGGTAACGGCGAGAGAACAAGTCGCATCGAACCCGAGGCCCTTGACTGCGCTTTTGTCTACACCAGACTTTTCCAACGTATTTTTGATGGCGATGCATATCTTGGACCAGATGTCTGTTGTTGATTGCTCAAAGATCCTATGATCGTTCTCATCGCGCCATGTCTTGGTATCCTGGGTATCAGAAGCTGCGACATGGCCACTGGCGTCGACAAGACAAGCTCGTGCAGAGCCTGTTCCAATGTCCACACCAATGTAATAGTATTTTTCCGAATCAGCGCTCATGAGGGTGGTGGAAAATGAAGAAAATGAGGGAACGTGTGCCAAATGGGTACTCCACAGTTTTTATTATATTTTGGAGCCCCACAGATATCATTTCCAGCGCCATTTATTCGCTATTTCTTTCGGGTGCAGCTACTAGTACATAACCGAAGTGATTGGGCTGTAACGAATTGTTTATGTAAGGCGGAATCCCTTGAGTCGTTCGCAACAAGTTCAAGTTCTACATAGGAACACCACATCTAACTATCTAATTCGAACTCCAAATGTCCTCAACAACACGCCCGATAGTCTTCATGGATATAAAAATCGGAGAAACACCTGCAGGACGTATCAAGATGGAGCTTTTCAGTGATATTGTTCCAAAGTATGTCCTTGACATCCGTCTACTGACTCGGAACATGCGATGCCTAACCTCCTATTAGGACCGCAGAGAATTTCAGGCAGCTCTGTACCGGAGAATGCAGGTGATCTGAATCTTGTTCGTAGCGAGTGCTTTCCCTGATCAGGTCAAGGACGTGATAGACGAGACGCTCGTCCGCAAGGCTACAAGAATGCGACCTTTCACAGGTAAGCACACAGCAGGTCAACACTCTTTAGGAATCTGACTGTAACTATAGAGTGTATGATTCACAATAGACCGTATCTTCTTAATTGCTAACAACACATCAGAGTGCCCAACTTCATGTGTCAGGGTGTGTTGTTATTTCCTCCTCCACAGCACTCTACTCATTTATGGCAAGGTGGTGATTTCATAAACGGAGATGGTACAGGCTCCTTCTCGATATATGGGAAGAACTTCCCCGTCAGTCATGACACGATCCTCATCATATCAGGCGATTGGTACTCAGTCTTTTAATAGGATGAAAACTTCCAGGAGAAACATACCGGGCCAGGCCTTCTATCCATGGTGTGGTATCTGCGTTGTCGTCTTGCGCCTTCTAATTCCTCTAGGCCAACTCCGGTCCGAACACGAATGGCTGTCAGTTCTTCATAACTACAGCCAAGTGCGACTTCCTCGACGGGAAGCATGTCGTGTTTGGTAAGGTAATCGACGGCATGCTCACACTTCGCAAGATCGAGAATGTGCCCACCGGTCCCAACAACAGGCCTAAGTTGGTCGTCAAGATAACAGGTGAGCACTTATCCTATATGCCAAGCACTCATGATGACACCGTTTCCAGAGTGTGGTGAGATGTAGGCCATGGTTAGTTTATCCATTACTTTGTCATGCTGGTTCGGAAACACTGGCGCAAACGATCGATTCAATCGTGACTAAGAACGTATGACCCTAATGACAACATCATGACATGGAGAATTCGAGAATGAAGAAAACACTACTCTAAATTGATCATCGCTGTGTAACAACCAGCAGTCTAACAAAGATTTCCGAGGGTCTCCCGACGACTAGCGGTGGAAAGGGTGGAGTAAATCTACAAGTTTGGTTGTGTTCGAAACCATGTTTAGTCATGGATTCGCGCATTTTTAGGGACTGAAGCCCAGATAGCTGTCATGAAAGCCAATATGCCTATCGATCTACACGGAATTGAATACGAAATCAACGATGCAGATGCATTTCACTTACACAGGTAGCAACGTTGCAATTCCTGCTTTCGATGCAATGGCTCCTGCCATGAAGGGCATAAGGGCAGATCCAGCCTGACCCGACCCAGTAATCCAGCCGATCGCACCGGTCCGAATAGAAGGAGGGAATACCCTCCCACAGTGGTTCATAGCAATCGGCCACATCGGTCCCAAAAATAACCCGATGATTGCGACCACAATAGCATCACCAACAAGTGATGGCAAGAACCATACCACAAACTCGAGTCTACAGGAATGTTAGTGACCACCTTCCTGTGTAATGAACGACGCACGAAATAGCACATATAGCGTAAATACACAGCGCCAAACGTTCACCAATCTGTCAACGTCAGCCTGTGGGTGGTGGATGGAATGGATGTCCAACCTTTTCATTCAACCTTAATAACGCCACACGCCCAACCATCAATCCTGTTCCTCTATGTTAGCTTATCCCACACAAAAGAACAACGAACTCACCAGCATAAAAACCGGTGGAGATGTACCCCGACGACGCTCCACCACCCCTGACTTGCATGATATATGTGACAATCCATCCTGTGAGACATATAACGGATGTTGCATAAACGCAGGATGAATTATGATGTTTACCTCCGAGTGTTACCTCAGCCCCAACATAAAGTAAAGCGAATGTTGCGAGAAGATGCACCTCCTTAAGGGTGAATATTTGGCGGAAGTGACTTTGTTCGCTGATTTGCCTCGGTCCCGAGGATAGCCCAATTTCGGCGAAGCATTCTTGTGAAAAACGGTGAGTCGTTTTCCATGAGAATTCGAAACGAAGGCACCTTCCTGTCTCTTGAACCGGAAAACAAGAATGAGAGCTACCGTGTTGATCAAAGCAATAGAAAGGGAAGTGACATAATGGAAGGACCAGCGTTCAAGCTGGGCAAACTGAGTAGCTACAAGTGGTGCAGAAAGAGCGCCACCTCCTGATAACCATCAGCCACCTGCACAAAATACGGCATCGGAAACGCACCATACGCTGTGAAGACGGAGATGTTCAGTAGAGCAAATGAATGTAAACAGATTTACTTGCCTGCCATGAGAATACCCATTTTCGTTTCCGCATTCTCCTTGAGGGATGCTACATACCCGGTAGATTGAGCATTCTGAGTTCTTGTTAAAGAGCGACATATATTTCCTTTATGAGGGACCGCACCTGCACGGCCAAACCAATGCCGTTGATAAAGTATGCAAATAGAAATACGGGAAAAGGAGGTGCAGAGGAATTAATGGAATACGCGATAACCTGGATCACAGACCCTAGAAGGATCGGTTAAAAATTAAAATTTCGCCGTGACGGGATCACAAACCCATTACCATCACCTGAAAATAATCACTTTTAACACGAATACCTCAAATTGGATTGAATATACGATACCTTCCCGAATCCCAACTTTTCAGTCAGGTAAATGTTCGACAATGCACCGGTTAAGAACCCCTAGTGCATGTTCTAATGTTACCATGACTTCTGCAGCAATGAGGTGTATAACTCACCAAGCATGCAAAAACGAATATCAAAGACACGACGAGATACCCGACCTGGTTACACATTAGCTGGGCTCCCTACTTGTTGCGAGAGACGTACCCCATAGACCTGCTGGATGCGTGGCAACAACGGGCCGTTTGTTCCGTCGTTCCATCCTTCGAGATAGAGAAACCAGCAAAGAGTGATAAATTGTATGTATTCTCGAGACTTTTGTGTTTTTGGTTTGGTCTCATGGGTGATGTGTATGTCTGGACCATTTTCACGAAGTTCAGAGACTGGCGCGTTGGTGAGGTCAAATCCTTCGTAATCTTTGAGCACGGAAGGTTGAGAGGGACATTTAGTCGTGATAGAGCTGGGCGCGATTGGGGCGTCGACTGCTGGGCATGAGACGAGGTTCATCGGGGGGATTGAGTGAGGTTATCGAGAGGTGGATGAAAATTTATACTTACTACACCGCGGGCGAGTTGAGAGCGAGGAAGTAGATCTTCTGTTACGCCTTTCGGGCCACGGATCCGATGAACCGAGCAATTTAAATAAAAGATAGCAAGGACTGGGCAGACCTGGACTTGCAAGAATTTCCGTAACAAGGACGAATGGAGTTTGGGTTCGCGAGTCACTAGTCATATGTGGTGCTGTCGACAGGGATGCGCGTTTTTAATGACGTACCGATGGGGAGATTATCACTTGCGCTGTACCGAGCGTTCTATGATTGTCTTTTTTCGTGTACTGATTGAACTTTGTTTCGTAACCTAGATGGCATCTGAGTACAGACAACCATTGAAACTTTGAAAGCAGAAATGGGATCGGTCAGCGTTGGCTGCACTGTGAGGATAAGTCAAGCAGGCATGCAGAGACGGAGATTAGCGGGAACACATCGAGTCTAGTGTTCCGGAAATTTGGCGACAGGCTTGACTGACTCGGACCTGGGTTGATTCACCACGGAACTCCAGAGGAGCCTGAGAAAGTGAGATGTAATTAGATTGAACGAGTGACCATCATCCCAAACTAGGATCCGTACATATTAGTCTCAGGCTAGTCTGGTGACCAGACCATATGTAAAGTCGACCACGTTCGAGTCGCCATCGTGCTCTGCGCCATAGCATTCGTTCCACCAGCCGGTGCAACTGACCGCTGTTAGCGATATCAGACTTGACTTGGTGTGTATGCCGCAAGTGCTGTAAGAGAGCTCACAAGCCTTGCTAGTTTGAACACCTCCGTTAAATATTAGCACCATGTCCGTGAGGAGACAAGGCCGAGAAAGAAGCAACGCGACTTGGCAACAGGACGCTCAGCAGATTTCAAATCAATCAGCTTTTTACAGTTTTCAGATACAGCACTATTACGCCTCCGTGAAACCACATCGGGGAAGACAGGAGAGGGTGCGCAAGCTAGCGTTTCATGTGACACTACTAGTAGGTGGACACGACGGCAACTTATGCCCGCACACACGAACCTGGTGAGCAGCGCACGGATTCGATTTACATACAGACGACGCCGTATCGCGTCACCGCGAGCCCCTTTTAGGATCGTGTAAGTACCATTTGCAATATACGAGGCAAGCCTAAAAAACGTAGCCCGTCCTCGCCGAGCAAGGGTTGCTCCAACGACACATGAATGCTGCTCGCGCCGCGTGGCCAGTGCTCCTGCCAATGTGTGCTCCCCATGTTCTCGCGCAAAAATCCTTTCGCGTACCACGGTTACGCCGCTCACGTAACCCCGCCGCTGACTCGCGCCAGTACCCATTAATCCATCTGCGCTCTCGTCCGCTCACGAAGTTGCGCTCAACTCCACCAGCGCCCAATCTGTACATACTAAATCTAGTTCTGGTTCTAGGCGTGAGTCACGTGATGCCGTTCAAAGTCCCTGCGCTGGTGCTGGTCACCACCGACGCAACTGGCACCACATTATATGTATGTGCTACAAATGTTCTCCCTCCACCATTCTTGTAAGTTTATGCCAACGAGCTGTTACCATTCACGGTACTCATCGGCATAAGTTCGAGACTTGCCCACCTGATAAAAATACCCCCATATCCTACCCACCTCACCACTCACTATTCCCGCACGTTTTGGGAGTCTAAGCCGCCTAGCGATCTTTCTCACCCTTGCTCTCTCCCAGCCAGACCATCAGTGGGGATTCACCGTTTTTGAGCGCCTTGGGTTCTATCTCCCACCTGGTGCAACGTCCGATAGGCGATATCGGAAACATGAATCCCGCCCTCTGGTCTCATGGTAACATTCTTCACGGCGGGTCTGCAAATCTTTTTGATCATGGGTTCAGTTGCCCCCCTGCCGAGCTTGTGAAAGCGGCCCTCACCAGACGATTTCTCGTTTACCATATCGGCTCGGTTCACCTTACCTCCGCCTACAACCGCTTCGTCGTTAGAATTGATAATAATGCCTCAAGTTTCTACTTCCGAGTCTGTATTTGGTTGGCGACAGATGTCCGGTTTGTCTGTTGGACCTCCGATTAGTCTTTTCGTTCGCCACTCTATCACCAGCGTGGCAACTCAGACACAGCGAGCATGAGTAATTGCATATCAACTGTAGTCGCTTTTCTTGAACTCGACGCTAAAATTAGCTTTCGTTTCAGTGAATCTAGTCTATTTCGTTAATAAGTGTAGACTGATAACTGACAGCTTCACAAGGGTGAATTGGGGCCGCCGGGAGCTTCGGGTGGATTAACCGGTGGATCTGGACCGATCCTAAATTCTCGGAACACTACATGATAATGTCAACAATTGCAAGGTTTCTGTCGGCCGCCCCGCAATTTCAGAAACTCCCTCCTGTTATGGTTACAGAGGTGAGTCGCATGTCTCGCGGCCCCCGGAATTCGTCTCACACTCAGGGCTTGTAGCTGGTCATATCTAAAGTTCTGACTAAACCCTGTTACCTTGTTACGTCCGAGTCCAAAAAAGCTCCGAGCATCTAATTGAACGCGTTTACAAGAACGGCTAAAAATCTAAACAAAGCTGATGAACGTGACGAAATCAGACAGATCCTGCTATGCTCGACTCACGGTCACTCAATTTGGTGAGTCGTGTTAGTCTCGATGCGCAGAAGACAATCGCTGTGTCCTATGAGAGTCCGACGTTCAGTCTTGCTGAGAGTCACAAATTACACTGGTATGTGCCGCTGTAGCACGCCTGTTTCCCGCTTTGGTATGGCTTCTGCACCACTCCAGTATAGATTCGCTAGATACGGCCTCATTATGCAGTTATGCACCACACAACTTGCTAAGTCACTCCTCTCTTGACTGATCCTTCTATATCGCTCCTGGTTCGACCTGATGGCCATTCCGACGTCTTGATTCGACCCGTGGCTGGTCATTTCGAATACGCGTGCAAGTCTCCGAGAGCTTTCGTGGTAGATGGGTCTACAAGTGGAGTAAAACCCACGCCGGCCAGTAATGCGAAGGGGTGCAGGTTGGCAAGTGGGCATTCATTCCAGATGTCAAACATTCGTCATGGACGAGAAACGCAACACAACGCGTCCTTCGAATGGATTCAACCGTAATAATGTTCAATGACTGTAATGAGTAACCCATACGCTAGTTTTACAACAGCATGACTAATAGTCCAACAGATTCGAGGGACACCTTTCGAAGACTAGCAGTGGCAGGGATCATGTTCAAATGCTATGTTTAGTCGTCGATGCACTTTTAGGAACTAAAGCCCAGAAAGCTATCGCGAAAGCTAATATGCCTATCGATCTACACGGAATTGAATACCAAAATCATCGATGCAGATGCATATCACTTACACAGGTAACAACGTTGCGATCCCTGCTTTCGATGCAATGGCTGCTGCCATGAAGGGCATAAGGGCAGATCCCGCCTGACCCGACCCAGTAATCCAGCCGATCGCACCGGTCCGAATAGAGGATGGGAGTGCCCTCCCACAATAGTTCATAGTAATCGGCCACATCGGTCCTATGAACAGCCCGATGAATGCGACCACGATAGCATCACCAACAAAGGATGGCAAGAACCATACTACGACCTCGAGTCTATTTACAAAAATGTCAGTGATCAAGTTCGCGTATCACAGAGATACGCACCCAATGGCGCATATAGCGTAAATAAACAGCGCCAGACGTTCACCGATCTGCGTAGGTCAGCGTGTGGGTGGTGAATGGGAGTAGACGTTCAACCTTTTCATTCAACCTTATCAACGCCACACGCCCAATCATCAACCCTGTTCTTCTGTTAGCTGATCCCAGCCAAAAAAATCAAACAGACTCACCAGCAAAAAAACAGGTGGAGATATATCCTGACGACGCTCCCCCTCCCCTGACTTGTATGATATATGTGGCAAGCCATCCTGGATGAGACGTGGGTAATAACACGCGTTGCATAAATGCAATATGATTGATGTTTACCTCCGAGTGTTACCTCAGCCCCTGCATAAAATAGACTGAATGCTGCGAGAAAATGTACGTCCCGGCGAGTGAATATCCGTCGGATAGGACTGTGTTCGCTGGTCTGATTTGTTTCCGAATATACCTCAATTTCGGCAAGACATTCTTGTGAAGGAACAATGAGGCTCTTCCGCAAGAATCATCGGAACGACGGTACCTTCCTGTGTCTTGAACCGGAACACAAGAATAAGAGCTACCGTGTTGATCAAGGCTATACCGAGAGAGGTGAAGTAATGGAAGGACCAGCGTTCAAGCTGGGCAAACTGAGTAGCTACAAGTGGAGAAGAAAGAGCGCCACCTCCTGGTAATCATCAACCACTTGCACAAAACATGGCATTAGAAACGCACCATACGCTGTGTGGTAACGGAGATACTCAGCAGAGTGAATGAATGTAAGCAAATTTACTTGCCTGCCATGAGAATACCCATTTTCTTTTCCGAATTCTCCTTGAGGGATGCTACATACCCGGCAGATTGAGCATTCTGAGTTCTTGTTAAGGAGTAACATATATTTTCTTTGTGAGGAACCGCACCTGCACGGCCAAGCCAATGCCGTTGATAAAGTATGCAAATAGGAATACGGGAAAAGGAGGTGCAGAGGAATTGATGGAATATCCGATAACCTGGATCACAGACCCTGGAAGGATCGGTTAAAATTTGAAAATTTACCATGATGGAATCACAAACCCATTACCATCACCTGAAAATAATCACTCTTAGCATGAATACCTCAAATTGGATTGAATATACGATACCTTCCCGAATCCCAACTTTTCAGTCAGGTAAATGTTCGACAATGCACCGGTTAAGAACCCCTAGTACATGTTCTGATGTTACACATGGCCCCTGCAGTATTGAGGTGTATAACTCACCAAGCATGCAAAAACGAATATCAAAGACACGACGAGATACCCGACCTGGTTACGTATCAGCTAAGTTCCCTACTTGTTGCGAGAGACGTACCCCATAGACCTGCTGAATACGCGGCAACAGCGGGCCGATTGTTGAATCGCTCCATCCTTCAAGATAGAGGAACCAGCAAAGAGTGATAAACTGTATGTATTCTCGAGACTTTTGTGTTTTTGGTTTGGTCTCATGGGTGATGTGTATGTCACCATTTTCGCGAAGCTCAGACATGACCTGCGCGTTGGTGAGGCCAAGGTCTTCGTGATCTTTGTGCACGGGAGGTGTAGGAGAGGGACATTTGGTTGCAATAGAACTAAGAGCGGTTGGGGCATTCTCAGCCGAAAATGTTGGAGTTGAGATCGGGGCCATCCACGGGAGATGAGTGAACTGGTCGATAGTTTGAACAGATTTATATCCACCAGCGAGCGAGTCCCAGACTTTCCTGTTACGAATTTGTATCACACGTGCAGACGATGGCGAAGATAACAAGGACCCAGACAAATCCGCAAATCGTAAAAACGGCGGATGGCGGATGGAGCTCGCGAACCATATCTACGGGTTTCAGTGGATGATAGTTTCCAGCCTGTTTCTCGTTTGCAATGACGTACGATAGAAATCGCGATCACCAAATTGTGGCCTTCTTATTACTCCCTCTATCCCTCATTTTTCAGATGAAGCTGAAACTTCATGCGCTGGTCGTAGACGTGAAGATAGAGCAGATCGTGACTCATTTCCTGCAAGTCATGTATGACAGGAGTCAGTCACGATAAAAACACAGATTTTTGACACATACGCATCGAGTGTGAGACTCGTCGTCTCTACAAATCGATTTGGGTCCATACTTGGCATTTAGAATCATTAGTCCCGTCGTTGAGCCCTATCTTGCACGCCGATCCAGTCTCGGATCCAGCCGAGCGAACGTCGAAATCTGGTGTCACGTGTTTACGTCATCGGAGGGAACTGCCAGATCTAGAAAACTAGCCGAGCATAATGCTACATTATTCGCCCCATATGTAGAACCTGGTGCCATCAAAGGTGCTCTAACTCCAATCAGAGTCTTCGTTAACCGTCGCGAAAGCATTCAGAAACGCAACGTAAATAGCTGCCTTTTCCTGATAGTGTGGTTCCCTTGTTCCCTGTCAGTACTTCAGTGTCAATAATAATAATTTTGCCCGTTTATCTTTACAAGTTTTTCCATGCGACGTGATCTCGACGTCACTGAACTCGGACCAAATATTGTGAAACATTGGAAGAGCACGTGACCTATTGATTATCGCGGCTGTATTATTGGCAACGTTACAGGTCGTGCAAGCATACCTGCCCAGAGTTTCGTTCTTGCATTTCATATTTCACCGTGCTTCACCGAAACGCAGGCTCATAGCGCTCACTCTCCATGTTCCGTCGGTAGTTCCCGAACGTTCCAAGTTGAGTACTGCGTGCGCGCCCACGGGCCCATGGGGTTTACCGTGCGGGCTCCGAGGAGTAATCTCAGCATCTGGCAAGGGAACTGATCGCGGTCAATCGTGCGCCCATAAGCATAATTTGGTTGGAGTAAGTCAAGTACATGGGCTTGTGGCGGGCATAAGAGGCAAAAGAAGCGACTTAGTAGCTCTAATCAGAGGCAGTCGTTAATCGGGCTGGTAAAACGTTTTTCAATGACAATGACAATTGGATAATAAAGAGGAGAACTAACTGTAGATGAGCTGGCCCGAGTGGTGCACAATGCGTTTGATCAAGCCTTCCTTCTCCAAATGTCTGATGGCGATACGTGCCAAACTTCCGTTGACTTTGAGTCGCTCAATGAGAATGCTCTGACTGATGAAGCGCCATGTGGGCACTTCCTTCATTACACGGTCATAGGTTGGTTTATCACAGATGACCGCGTGCTGGGCTTTGTCCTTGACCTTGCCCTTCGACCACTTTTTCTTCTTAGCAGCTTTTCCACCGGATGATGGGGCAGGGGTTTTTGCCTTGGCCTGAGTGATAGATTAGTTAGTCAACGCGTGTCATCCAGACAACGGTGCATGCATCCAGCGTGCTCCCAAAGATTTACTCGGTGTAAAACATCCTGCACGCTGGCACAACCATGCCAATACGGCTATACTCACCATGATGTCGGGGCCTTGTCGTTGTCGTCGTCGAGGTATGTGAGGTCTCCGTTGCACTCACTAGCCTGTTCCTCGGCGAACACCGAGGATTCAAGCTCCGTTCTAATGAAGAGTGCTTATGTAATTACTCCCTATGGGCTCCACGTCGTGTTCGAAGGCGCGTTCAGCACGAAAATTGTACAGTCAAAACGGGGTTAAATGATTCCTTGGCTGCTCTTTACCCTCCCTTTGCCTGCCCTCGCAGTGCTTGGCAAGACACACGGCGTTGCCCCGACGCTTCAAGCAAAGTATGCTCCCTCTGCATCGGGACAGTGGTCGTGTCTGGACGGTTCCAAGGAAATTTCGTGGAGTGCTGTAAATGATGACTACTGCGACTGCCCTGATGGTAGTGACGAGCCTGGTAAGTTACAGATAAAATGACAATTCAGAACCATCTAACCAGATTAGGCACCAGCGCATGTCCTGAGACTACGTTTTATTGCAAGAATATAGGACATATTGGCGCGATCATTCCGAGTTCACGTGTGCAAGATGGTCTTTGCGGTGAGTAGTCCGCATTACTCCGCAATATTTCGTTTAACCTGGATTCAGAACCTGAATGCTGCGATGGGTCAGATGAAGCACCAGGCGTGTGTTCTAACACATGTATGGAGGTTGGTGAAGCCTATCGGAAGAAGGAAGAAGCGGAACGTAAATTGCGGAAAACCGTGCGTACCACAAATGTCCCGTCATAGTAAATATCCTGTTCATTGCTTTCTAGGGCTCGAAAATACGTGCCACGTATATCGCGTTTGCACAGAAGGAGAAGAAACGCCTTGAGAAACTAGTTGTGGACTTGGAACGCGAAGTCGCATCTCGCGAGAACGAAGTAGAAAGGCTAAGAGGTATTGGCATCGCCATATAATAAGTCCCAATGTTAACCCTTTACAAGACATTGCGAAACGTGCAGACTCGATGTCAGCTGCTGATCTGGAACACAAGAAACAGTCTCGTGAGCATTTTGTTTCATCTTTACTTCTCAGCGTTGACTCGTCTTCTCCCGAGCAGCACTTTACCAGTCGCTCCTTACTCATCATACAGCACTAAAGTCTCTGCGAAAAGAACACAAAAAATATCTGGAGAAGGAAAAGGCACTCGGTGATATCCTCGATTCCTTACGTACAGGGTACAACCCGAATTACCAGGATATGGCGGTTCTGGAAGCCGTACGAGGTTGGGAGTCACTTGCAGGTCTCCCGCACATCAATGACGTCCGCAAGGGTGAGGATAGTGGCGAGGAGACGCAAACTCGTGCTGCGGAGGTCGGGGAGGAAGAGGAAGGTATTTGGAGCGCAGAGGAAATTGAGAAGGAAATCGATCGTCTGTTACGGGCTGATCACGTTTCTCTACTTTTGGAACATGATAAGGTTGTCGGCCATCCCGCATCGCAATCGATCCGTAAGCTTGCTTGTAATATTTCTGGGCCCAACATGCTGCTGACCGATGAGTTTGACTTGCCTAGTTTTTGAAGGAACTGCGTATCTCCCCGATTCACTTGTTCCGCATTATATCTCCCTCCGTGACACAGTTCTTTCTTGGTTGAATTGTCTCGGCGTAGGGAGTGGCAAGTCTGATGCTTCTGAAGGTAATCGTATATAATTGTTGTCCACGGGTCCCTATGTGCTGATGGTCCTCCGTAGAATCCAATCGAGCGCGGCAGGCTCTGTCTGATGCGGAACACAACCTCAAGCTCACGCGCGAGGAGGAACAAACCGCTCGTAATGACCTCTCCGAACTTTTCGACCCAGATGGGTTCGGTCCAGAGGGTGAATGGAAGAAGCTCGCTGGGCTATGTCTTGAAAAAGATACCGGAGAGTTCGTGAACTGTCGTGTTTGATTGATCAGATATTGATGCGTTGATTTGCAGTTACACCTACGAAGTCTGCCTCTTTAACGAGGCGCGCCAAAAACCGAACAAGGGAGGATCGACATTCAGCCTCGGGTAAGTCACTAGTATATGGCATCCTTCTAGACTCCAGATTGATATGAGAACCAAGCAAAATTTCTTCATGGAATGAACTCGCAAAGCCCGGTGAGCTTGAATACTATACCAAACAACACTATACGCAAGGCACGAAATGTTGGAATGGGCCACAGCGCAGTGTCGAGGTAGTTGTTCTGATCCTGCCATTCGCTAGTTCGCTAATTGCTGTCACCTTTTTAGCTCGTTCTTTCGTGTGGTACAGAGAACACATTGTTAACGGTCGCAGAGTTGGAGAAGTGCGAGTACCAAATTACGGGCACGACGCCTGCCTTGTGTCGTCCATTGGAGGATGAGGGCAGGAAGGACGAACTATGACTATAATTCTACATGACCTAGAATATCTATTCTATTGAACAAAGCCATTGAATTGGTGTGAGATATGTCTGAGCGACGGCCGCAGTTAATTATGTGGATCGGGGTGTTCACGGACATTAATATTGAGACATCTATGCCCGTACCATACAACAACTTGGTGAAGTATGATATCTCCCCCGATAATTTGAATCCTGACATGATGTTCATACTCGTTCCTTCCCCCCTAGCTACGCATAGGCGTAACATGCACCAAGCCCTCCTCGTGCCCGAGATCCTCCTTATCATATTCAACTACGTTACTGATGACTCTGGTAAACCATTCCTTCCGACGCTCGCTGCCATCGCAAGGACTTGCCGGTCGTTTCAGCGCCATGTCGACGGGATTCTCTGGTATAATCTACCCAGCATTTCGGCTCTCTACAACATCCTTCCACCGCGAGTGCAACGCAAGGAATTCCGGTGCTGGTCTTTGGTGAGTACACGCACATCTCATGTACCACTGGCAGGTCTTGCTAATTCATGTGTGTGTAGAACCGTCGGATGTTTTCTAGCCCTGACTGGGCGCAATTCCTGGAGCGTGCGAGCCGCGTACGCGTTCTCGTCGAGAACATAAGTTCTCATGATCAATATGAACAGTGCTCAACCATCTTTATCGCAATGACTGCCCTACGGGATCCTATTCTCCTCACTCCGAATCTTCGCAGGTTAGAGTGGCAAACGTGCCACCCAGCGATCAACCTGTTTATCAGCCCTGCATTGGAGTCACTGGAGATTGATGCGAAGCTTCTCATCAACCACGGTATCCGCGTTCCTCTCGGAGACACTTGTCCTAAACTTGGGCATATAAAAATAACAGGCAACGCTAGGTCCATGGCAGGTACTATTTCAGGTGTCCTGCGTAGGTTGCATTATTTGGAGACCGTGGCTTGCTCTACCCTAGACAACGATGCGTTCGTCCACCTTGCTCAGCTCAAGACCCTCTCTCATCTGGCAGTCGACATGCGTTGGTCTGTGCTCTATTTAGACGCACTCTGTGATCGATTTCGTCCGGGCAGTTTTCTTGGCTTACAAACACTGCATTGGAAGGATTACAACCTCACCTTGCTCGCATGCATATTTCTCATGCCTGACGTTTCCCCATCCAACATCTACTTGGAGATCGAGTCGTTTTGCACCTCGACGTCGTTGCGCTTGTTTTTACGCTCGTTCACCGCAAAGTTCCCCCACACGCGCACGTTCTCGCTCGTTCACGACATCGAGGCTGGCAGACGCTTCGGTCTACAAGTACGCGCGCCGGGTCGCGAACACAACCTGAACGGATGTGATCTGAAGCCGCTCTTGGCGCTGAAATCGCTGCGCGTGTTGAACCTCGTGGACCTGGGTTACCTCCGGTTGGACGACGACTTTGTCAAGGCGATCGCGTCCGCATCGCCTGAACTCGAGCAGCTCCGTTTTGGGACGGACGCCGCGACGACGGCTTCCTCTGTCACGTTTGACGGCCTCCTCACGCTCCTTCAACACTGTCCTAAACTACGATCCGTTGATCTGTGTATCGACGTGGAGGACATGCTGTCGTTTTGGGATACGCCGATTCGTCAGGATCGCTTGACGCATCTGCGGTTGGAGGGGAGCATTCTTGGTTCGCGACGGGAAGAGGTGGACGAGATGTTGAGACGGGTGTTGCCGGGGCTGGTGACCGTCGAGGAAAGTCCGGATGGAGTAACGCGGCGGGTGCGCGAGATGAGTGTTGTGGGCAAGGATGGCGCGATGCGGGCATGTGAGAGAGAGGGATGTGCGAGGGGCAGACGGACGCGAAATTCGCGCGAGGGGTCACGGTAGCTATTCACTGGATGACTGTGAGGGTGCGTACATATGCTGGCTGCCAGTGGCTGGTCAGGGGGCGTATACTACTCGGGAATGAAGTGTAAGATAGTTACTGTACAGCCAGCTCCGGCGGCAGGTCCGAGTCGGGATTTGGTGAGGTGTTTCTTGGCGTCGGTGCATACCATGATGCGGGCGGGTGGTTCCGAGCTCGAAGTCACGTCAAGTAGGATCCGGATTCGTGCACGGCCGATCACTGGCATATGGGGCTCGGGTCTTCCCAGTGACAAGCGACCGAGACCTTTCGAGAACAGAAGACAGTCTAAGACAATCAAGGAGGGACTGGTGGCCGTCGGTGATTTCCTTTGAAACATCCGAGTCTGTGCTTGGAATTCTGATCTCGAAAGGTCTAGTGGGATGGACTCGGAACATCTTTAAAGCAGAGATCTACAGACAAGTTCTATTTCCTCTTGTCTCGTCAGAGGAAAAGGTATAAACACTAGTACTATCGTACGTTGCATAGTTTTTAATGTTGTGAGCAAACCGAGGTATGCACGAGAATATTAAGGGATACAGCCACACAAACCGAATCAGAGAAAACAAGAGCGTGAAAGAGAAAGGAGGCTGCGAGTCGTTGAGACTATGGACTTGCCATGCCGACATCCTCGCTTATTTGCCGCACAGGTCGTTGTGCTCTCAACTCTGGCGTCGCTTCCCCCCTATCTTTGTCTCGTTCTGAATCATGACCAACACCATCTGCACGAAACACGCCTTCGCCCTGTGATTCCTCCACGTCACCACAACATGAGCTCGGGGAATTACGTGGCCGTATCGTTGGTTCGTCATCCGTCGTATCGCCACCTTCCGTTTCGGTCTCGGTGGAAGTCTCGCTAAGGATACTGCTTGCATCATCATCTCGGGTGCGCACTGCACGCATACTCGGTGTTCGGTCGGGTGCAACTGAACCTCCGTAGGCGTCAATGGCCCCCATCGCACGGGCAGGGCCCGTCGAAGACGAGGAAGGCGGTGATCGGAATTGTGTTGAAGGGGTACGGGGTAATTGAGCGGCGGGACTGTTGGGGGAAGATGATGATGACGACGACTGTGACTGAGAGTGAGAGAAGAGGACGAGTTGTTCGGCATATCGTTGCATTTCTTCGGGTGAAATGACCAACGAAAAGTTATTAAGGAGAAGGAATTGGAGTTCTAGTTGGTTGAGCTCTGCTTGAGGTAGACCTCCGACCTAGAAGATGATGATGGAATGTTGAGAGAGAGAGATGGAGATGGAGAATGACATACCTTGGCGTATCGAGAGTTGGTGTAAAATACGTCACTAAAGAATTTACTTGCGACGGTGACGCCAGCAATGACTAATCGGTGAACGTTGTAAGAGTCGATCACAAAGATACGACCGGTAGCGTCTGCAGCGAGACGAGACATGCGGTCAAAGTATACGAGGAGGGATAAGAAGACTTGGTTTGTAGTGGGACAATATTTGAGAATGCGCAAAAGATACGCTTCGAGGGTGATAGTGGGGATGTTACGAGCATGGAAGGTGAGGGCGGAGGCAGGATTTGCGAGTGCGGTGCGGGAAGCAGACGTGAGAGAGCGCCATACAGGATTGCGAGAGGCAGTGTCTGATGAAGTGGATTGGGAGGGGTTCGGGAGGGTATGGGAAGATGAATCTGCAGAGGAGAGGGCATCGTTTGACCGTGCGATTTGGGTGAGCAAGGATGCGAGAAGTTTGAGAAGTTCGGTCGGGGCGTATGAGTGAATGTCGACTTGTGGGGAAGAAAGCGCTGTCGGAGGAGGGTGGGCGTTATCTTGAGGTGGAGCAGGGGGTACGGAGGATGCAGAAGATGAAGCGGTGAGATTTTGATGTTGTGGCACGGCGTTTTGCCGAGCAGAGAAAGGGTCGTAGGCCAGAGTTGGAGGGACGGAATGAGACTTTAATGAGTTGTAATGTGAGGATTGATGAGCGGCCGAGGTGAATGATTGGTGTATTGGTGGTTTTCTGTGTCTTGCGGTGCGAGTTGATGAAGTAGAAGGGATTGAAATATTTCTATCGATTGTTCTGTGTTCTGACGGATTGACGAGTGCGAGCATGATGATGGTCGAGGTCGTAAAGACGGGACACCGGAAAGATCTTGACAAGAGACATCTGAGGTCGTGAGAACGTGACTGTCACACAATCAACGATCCACTTTTCCAATCATGCTTGCCAACGTTTGACGCGTCTTTCTCATTGTCGTTGCACGGGGCAATTGCGGGGTCAATCACCATCACGACGGAAAGTGGGTTTGGCAATTTGGAAACGCCACCAAGCGACATGTACCATATATATGATCATGATCAATTCAAGGACGAATACTATGTTGAAGGACTGGTGAGGAAGAAAAGTCGCACGGGGGTCGTCGCAGCAACGCTCGATTTTCAGCTCGAATTTATAACTCGTCAACTTTTTTATTCCGCTGAGCCAAATCACTTTCGGCCCAGTTCAACAAATTACAAGTCTAGTCGTTTAATTCGACCCGGTCCTCGCACAAAAAAAACGACCGTTGCTCTTCATTTCGACCGCTTTTCCCGCGCTCTCCTCCTCCTCCTCCTCCTCCCTCTCCGCCTCTCCCCATGATCCATCTCGATCGGAGCCACCACCATGACCTCGACCAATCCCAAAAACAGAATCTGATCTTGTCCCGCGATCACGACGCACCCCACTTTGACTGGGATGACCTCTCCCACTCCCCCGACGCTCCCCCCTTCTTCCACGACGCCCTTCACGACGCCCTCCACTCTCAGCAATCCCTTTCTCCTCACAACATCCATCTCCCTCCCGACCTCATAACATCACCCATCCATCCCTCGCACGACATCCGCGACGACAAAAGCTCTTCCCTATCCCCCGCTCCCGACTCCGGCTCCCCCCCGCCCCCACAAAACACCGCCTCTCTCCTCCCCTCGCAGTCACTCCCCCTCCCCGACAAACAAGAGCCCGACATCGCTATAGAGGGCACCCTTACACCCCTCACCGAGCTATCTCCCGCACCAGACCTAGAAGACGCCCCCGACGACACCAAAGACGCCCTCGACGAACCAAAGGATTCCGGTCTCCCAATCCAGCTCTCCGCGTCCCACGACAGTCGCGACAGACGTTTCCATTCCACCTTCCATGTAAACGGCACATCTTCCCCGCCAACCTCCAGTACTAGCTCTCCATCCAGACAACTCTCCTCCACCGATTTCCTCTCTTCTCGCTTCATCGGCTCGTCTCATTCCAGAACCTCATCCGGCGAATTCCTCGTCCCGCCACTGCCCCCCGGCGTCTCTGCCCACACTACCACTCATTCCTCTAGCGACTCAAAGGTCGTCCGCATTCTCGAGTTAAATGCCGAACTCTTCAGGTCAATCCAGTCTCCTTAGTCGCATACACTCCATTCTCTGACCTTCCTTTCCTCAGAGTCTGCTTAGAGCTTCAGCTGCGTGGCATCCCCCCTGCAGACTCCCGGTTTCAACAGTTTGTCTCTCTCCCAATCATCCTAATCTCCTCCTCACATCTACCCAGGTATGCGATGCGTCTTCAGGTAAACCTGGCATGGTTGGCTGCAGCTGCAGATCAACAGCATAATGTATGCGTCCTTTGTCTTCATTTACTGTGTTCTAATCCATTCCTTCAGAGCCCCAACATCACACTCCCAATTATGGAACCACCCATTGCCGTCGAGTTTGTATCCATGGACCGAATACAACTTCTCTACTCCGACATGCCAGCCATATTTGCCAAAGACGTCGCCCGGAGAAAACTTTTCAACCCTTCACACCAAAGTTCCCCGACTGCACCCTCTGCAGTCCCTAACGGCGCGTTGAAACGTACTCGGCCAGACGACCTTCCGGATCCCGCCAGCAAGCGACGCGACATCGGCGAGAATAAACCACAGGTAGTACAGGCGCCCCCTCCTGTTATATCGTTGTCCAGTGCTCCTCAATCCAATCCTGCAAACACTTTTCACCCTTCGAGTCAACCCAGCATTGCCATGTCAAACCCACATGTCATGTCCCACACTCCTCGAGTGTCAAGTCCTGCAATGCCCCCACCCGCAGCGACGCCATCTCTTCCGTTTGGTGCAACAGAAGCCTCGATCGCTGCAAGTACGCGCGCACGTGCAAGAGAACTTCAGATCCAGCACGCCAGGGAACAGCAGCTACGCCAAGCTGCGCAGATGCAACAGATGCAAGCCGGTCGACATATGTCGCCGCCTTCAACATCTCAACAAGTCCCCCAGGGCGTCCCCGGTGGTCAACCAAATTCAGCTTTTGGACCACAGGCACAGTCAATATTGCAAAATCATAATCATCCCCTCATGCAGTACATGGTCCAACAAATGCCCCAGTTCACGTCGCTTCCTCCGCAACAGCAGATGCAGAAGCTGCAAATGTTCCAGGTATTAAACCCAGCGACTCTCTTGTAAACTTGACTGATCAAATTCCCAGAACGTCCTTGCGCAGCGGCAACAGCAACAGCTTCAGAATCCTCAGGTGGCTTCTCCACAACGCAATCCCCAGATGGCGGGCATGGCACCGAACACTCCTATGTCCACGATGTCCAACGGTGCAATGGGTGGTGGCGGTGGCCCAAGTCCAGTGTCCCCCCTCGGTCATCAGTCGCCGGTCATGTCGCAACAACAACAACAACAGCCGCAACAAGTGTCCAATCAACCTGCTCAAAATGGCATGTACTCTTTCGGTCAGGGTCACACCAACTCGGGAATGGATCCTCGCATGGCAGGCGCCAATTATACCTCGCAGATGCCAGGAGGAATGCCCAACAATATGAATGTGAACCAGCAAAGACAGATGATGCTCATGCAGCAGCAAATGCGAAATGCAAATGGAAATATGACTGGCATTCCAAATATGGTGAACTCACAGCAGCAGCATGCTTACTCAATGGCCCAACGTATGGCTCAAGGAGGACCATCACAATCTGGCAATGCTGTGGGTGGCTCGCCCCTGTCGGCGCCGGCGGGTGATCAATTCCCCGCTCTGCGTTCTAATTCGACAATTCCTGGAATTGCTCGGAGTGCACGATCTCCTTCCGATAGTCTCCATTCGCCCATGACACCGCGTGCACCATCGAGGCTTTCTCAACAACCCCAGTTACCGCAAAACGACTATTCGCACCCGATGATGCAGCATTCGCATGCTACTATGGCTCAAAATATGGGAACATTCAACCCTCAGGTTCAAAATCCTAATTGGCCCCAGAGTGGCCAGCAGCCGATGCAGCAACAGATGGCAATGGTTGCGGGACAGATGAATGGATACAACATGGGCTCGCCAAATAACGCCGGTGTTGGTGGTGGATTCTTTGGATCGACACCGTCACCTACGAATTCAAATTGGCAGCCACATCCGCAAGCCATGACGGGAAGCTATCCGTACGGGCAGTCAATGATCCAACATACACCATCGGATCAGGGTCGCCTAACACACATGACCGGTATGTCCATACCTCAAAATATGAGCCCTAGTATGGTGGACGACGGCTCGGGTGCTCCAGGGGAGTACGACATATTTAATTACAATGGTTCATGATGTCTGTTCGATTTCTGTTCCCCCTGTGGACGCGGATGGCTGTTGCTTTTTCGTTTAACCACTCTGATGATCGTTCAGGGTGTTATTACATGATCTCCATTCCGTTCCTCTTTCGCTCCATGATGTTAGCGGGTTGGGCCATCTTGACCAGATCTTGACTTGCTATCTGGGTTGATCGTCCGAGTTGTCCTCTCATTTTTCTCTCCCTCTCCTGCGATACTATACATTCATAATACACCGCGTCCGCTTTGATGGCATAACGTTTTCATGGTTTGTTATGGAGTAGGTTGTCTGTATGATGTAGAAAGAACTATTGAAATACATCGATATCTCGTTACCATCCGCGCTTGATCTGCGAATAGCCCCTCATACCACTCTGAGCTAGCGATGGTGTTTACAAAGCTTTCCGTACAGGAAAAGGATGCGTTTTTCGGACTCCTCGACGAGTACGCACTTTCGATGTCGTGCATGCATTGACTGATCGACGCGAATCCTCCCAGGTACTTTCAATCCCGACCCGAGATATTCGGGCAAAATGGGGATGGTCACGGAGCAAGCGGACTCGCCGGGTCGGGCATATCACCCGCGGCAGCTGCATCGGTCGTCCAACGCGCCCTCGCAGCCAATGCGACGTCAGGTCCGCATGCGTCTGCCACTTCAAAGTCGAACAATCCGTATGCGACGAACATGGTACGGGACTTTCTCATCATGCATGGTCGTTGAGACACATTATCTCGTCAGCCCAACGTCGACGTTGCCCAAGCGATGACGGTCGGACGTGTCGCTGCTGCCTCGATCGCCTTTTCCGGCGGTCCGAGCTCCCAATCTCAAGCCCGATCGACGTCGTCATTACCATTATCATTACCATCGATATCGATATCACCGTCCCCCAAGCCGAACGAAGCACCACCACCCTCTCTACCCCGCCGTACATCCCCCAACGCACCCGCGCCTGCGTCCGTAACCCCTGCGTCTGCGTTGGTACCTGGATTCGAAGTGGACAAGCTCGTGACGAAAAAGGTGGGTCCTTTCTTTCTTTTCTTTTCTTTTTTTTTTCTTTTTCCCCTCTCGTGGCCTGTTTCCCTTGCTCACCCACACGACTAGACGAGCGTACTCTCGGCGTTCAAGAAACCGCAGACGGCTGGGGTGGTGATCCCATCTGCGTTCGTCGCGCCCAGGAATGCGTTTGCACCACCGCCGGTGCGGCGTGTGACGTCGGAGACGAACACCGGCACCGGGGGTGGAGGTGGAGGGGCGCAACGACAGGGTGCACTATCCCATCCTGAACCCGAGCCCGAGTCCGAGGTACATGGAGAATGGGCAGATGTGGTATATGATTATAGCAGCGAGGTGCGTCGTGGTTTGGGAGAGGTGTGATTTCGGAGGGTGACTCGTTTCATGTAGGATCCAGGTGATTTGGCGATCGAAGCTGGTACGAGGGTACTTGTCACCGCCAAGTCATCGGAAGATTGGTCAGGCTTTCTTTTCGTTGAAACGGTTGGGTCGTTTGTCTGACTTGAATGTTTGCAGGTGGACAGGACAGATAGAGGGACAGGGCAAGGAGGGTCTGTTCCCTGCATCATACGTGAAGCTTTTGTAATAGGAATCACGACACCCTGGATTGGATCATGTATTACAGAGATCATCATTAATCATTGATCAAAACGACAAGGGTATGATACACTGTCAAGTACAGAACGAGAGTAGGAGATAGATCGTGTCTGCAAATATGGCTACAACGGCATAGGTGTTTGCAATTACATAGGTCTCTCTCGACCATCTGGAGATCATGAGTGTCCGCGAGCACATCGAGTTAGAGATGTGAGATGAAAGATCGTCCAATGTAAGAAAGAGTGGCTTTTTTTTATAGAAGCAAGGTTTTGATGAGTCCGCCTGGTCATCCCCGCGTCGCCTAAACCCAGAAAAGGAGGAATTAAACGTCGAGAACGTGCTGACTGACCGCCGCTCGGAGGATGGAAGACCGCGAATGAACCAACCTTCGGAAAGTGCCCCCGTGGCCTTGAGGATGATGTTCCATGGGTTCGACAATGGTCACAGCGGGAGGCGCAGCACATGCTTTGGTGACGGCAACTTCCTTGTCTTGCGTCTTCGTTGCTGCGTTCCACATACGACTCAGGAAACCGGGGGTGCTGAAGCTCTCCTTGATCCGAGGCGATCCCACAGGAGTATTTATGCCCTTGGTCTGCAGACCCATCGATGTTCCGTATACGTACGAAGTCACACGTGGCTTCCCACCATGACGGTGCACGATTCTAATAGAGCACGCCTCGGGCAAAGCGGGACTACAGTTCTCTCGATTCCTCGGGGAGACATGTCCTATCGCCTTGACGGTCGACGCCGAGTTGATGGACGATGTATCGGAGACTTTTCTGCCTTCACGGCGGATCTGAGAGGGAAGAGAACCAAGTACTGATCGTTTCTTGATAAGCAGCTTCCTGTTGTCACGTTCGTCCTCGGGGCTAGTAATCGAACCAGTCGACGAATCGTTGTCCTCGGTCAGGGAGTCCATTTCGGAGTCGGTCGCACCCAAAGTATCGGAGCTATGGCTACTTGACAATGGTGACGGTGGGACAGGTAGGTATCGACTGGCACCATTGTTGAGTACGCTCAACCGGTTGTTAGACATTCGTTTCGCAAGACCACGGACGGTTGACACGATGGAGGAGCTCGCGGTGACCTGGGGGCAAGGAAGGGCATCGTAAGAAGGAGGAGGGGTTGGGGGATGCTGCGCCCGAGCTCTCGCTTTTCCGGCCTTTGTAACCTTCTCGACGGCAGCGACTCTCATTTCTTGAGGACTGGCCGGATCAGATTGCTTGATAGCGATGAAGGGTGCAAAGTGCTTGATTACCTCATCCTCGTCGAAGCGGAGATCGTAGTCGAGCAGGAAGAGAAGTTGCTTTTCCATGAGGTTTACCTCGGAGAGATCGAAAAGGGAGGCATAGTAAGACCAGTGGATGTTTTTAGGAGACGAGTCGTTGAGATATTTTGCGGCGACGATAAGAGTTGCCAAGAAGACACGGTGACGGGTACAAGGCATGCCTGTCAAAGTGGGATCAGGATCAGCGGAGGATGGCAAGCTACACTCACCCTTGGCCATCGCAGGCAGCTTTGAACGAAGACGATGGAGGTAGATGAGTGTGGTGAGCAGGGTCGGTACCTGCACGTTCGATTTTAGGATGAGCTGTGCGATGAAGGACTCTAGGCTAGGAAGGCGGAAAGAGGGCAGAGGGACGTTGTGGGAGTGCTTGTCCGTGGGTACGGGTTTGACAGGGGTAGGGGGCGGGGTGGGTAGAGTTGTCTGCGCGGGGGGTTGCTCTTCAACCATGATGACCTGGGCTGCCTGGAGAGCGATATAGTGAACCATTTCCATCGAGACGCGTTTCCTCAACAGGACGATTAGACCAGGGTTGTGTAGGGAGGTGGGTAGGAGGGAGGCGGGGTGACGACGGTCGACGGACATTTTTGCAAGGGAGTGACTTGATAGAGATTGTCGCGTTTAGCCCAGAGACGGGCAAAGATGAAGCAAAAAGGAGGGGGATGAAATTTGATTGTCGCACTGCGATTTAAATGGGCGGGAACAAACAAACAACAAATAAAACGCGACGCGTCACAAGTCACGGGATTACAAAATCAACCAATCTCGAGTCGGACTGAACACATTTGATGTTATTATCCTTGTCAGATTGGATTGCTACGCTCGCGTTGGTCTTTGGCGGTTGTTGCAGGTAACAGTTAAAACTAAAACTCGCTTCGTATCACGCTGAATCGGTCGAATAGTAATGCAATTACGACAGAACGACTCACTTCAGAGTACCCTCATTCAGGCATCCTCATCACTTTCTTTCAATTCCTCATCGTATCCCTCTACGCGTTCCCGGGCCAATTCACATTCCGTGACTGGTCTCCCAAGCTCAGAAAACCAAGAGTACCTCTCCTCCCTTACCTTGTTCAGGTCGCGCTCTTCTTTGTACTCTCCGTCCTCAACAATGCCGCATTCGCATACGACATACCAATGTCCGTCCACATCGTCTTTCGCAGTGGCGGAATGATCATCAACATGTTCCTCGGCTGGTTCCTCATCAAGAAACGGTACGTTTTCTCCACACCTTGGCCCTCCAACGAACTGATGGTCTCTCCAGATATACCCTCAAACAAGTCTTTTCTGTATTCATCGTTACCATCGGAATCATCATTACCACTCTCTCTGCCTCGAAACCCAAACCCTCCATCCTGCCAACCGACGTCCCCACATCCCTCTACGCCCAGGGCGTATCCATCCTCGCCCTCGCCCTCCTCCTTTCTGGCTTCCTCGGACTCACCCAAGACTACGTCTTTGCTCGATACATCAAGCCTTCCGAGCCACAATCCGCTTCCGACCCCTCCGCACAGCCATCATGGCAAGAAACCATGTTCTACATACACTTTCTCGCCCTTCCCCTCTTTTATTTCTCCCGCGAGTCCATCGCCACCGAGCTCATCCGGTTCAGCACCAGTCCAACCGTCCCGCTCCCCTCGCTCCCCCTCGTAGACGCTTATCTCCCCAAGACTCCAGACGGTCCTGCGCTGCCTGGCATGTTCCTGTACCTCTTTGCGAACACGGTCACACAGTTGTTTTGCGTCATTGGCGTCAACAGGCTCACAGGCCGTGTCTCGTCCCTTACCGTGACGCTCATCTTGACCGTACGTAAAGCCATCTCGTTACTTCTCAGCGTCGCCGTATATGCTGGCCAAGCTAACCCCATGATGTGGACTGGTGCTGTACTCGTGTTCATCGGTACAATTGGCTACTCAACTGGAACACGATCAACGCCCAAGGACAAGAGGGATTAATGCTGGACATGACTAGAGGTTTCAAGTACACACGTATATCTTAAGTTTGGTTCAAGTGGTGAATAGCACTGGTTGCATAGATAGATGCTCTTAAAGTTATTAAAAACATTACTCGACATTATTGTGTACGAGGCAGACACCAACGCGATGGACAAGTATGAACGGACTCAGGCCTCTTGGCCTGTCGCGATATCCCATGTCTTCTTGATCAACTCGGAAGCGGGATCCGTAGAATCCTGGATCTTGGCGAACCCGACCGTGCTGAGCGTCGTCGCATAGTTGCGTAGGTACGGTGCATACTGTCAAAAGTATGTCAACACGAGCCCCAGGGCCGCAGGACAAAAAGAGGGACGGACCATTCTGCAAAAGTGTCTATACCACCCCCAGGTTTCCCAAGTCCTCCACTCGTTATTAGACCACGTTTGACGTTGTTCCCACGCTTCATCTCCGATCACGCTCTGGCCGTACGGGTTCTGGTAGGTATCCTCCGGCGAGGGTGCGAGACACGACATGAAGCCCTCGATCGCCCGTGACAGTGCCCCCTTTTGCTCACGCGTGAGACTCGCAAACGCCTTCAGAGCGGTGATTAACTGCGGACTCTCCGCCGAGTCATCTGTGTTCAAAAAAAAAAGTATCAAAAGCATGCCATGCAGGCATAGACGAAACCGTACCTTGCTTGATGGGCTTCACCTCCCCATCCACCTCCATGCTCGCCACGTCCGCGCCGCCACTCGCCTTGACACGCGCAATGCTATCGTCCTGCTCTTTCCTCAGCGCTGCTACCTTCCTCCTCGCCACCATCACTCTCCCATTCGCCTTGTCCAACGCACCCTTTATCAAATCCCACTCAAACGCACCAACGGACAATGGGTTCGCTCCTGCACTGTCCTCGCTATTACCCGCCGCCGAATTCACAAATGTCCACGCGATGACGTCGGTAGGATCAACGATCTGGTATTGCATCAACTTGTCGAACACGATCCCAATTATCTGTCGATTCCTGTGCCAAAATGTGGACACGGCATTGAGAATGTCCGTTTTTGCTTCCGTGAGCTCGCTGCCGCCTTGCGAAGGACCGGGGTTGGAGAGACCGCGAAGAAGGAGAAGGTACCGCTCAATGGCGTTAAGGAGGTGGGAGAAGGATCGAGAGCCAATCGAAAGTAGGGATTGGACGGCGATGGAACGCATCAGCGAGTCGATGGATGTAAATGGGTGTGGAGCAGAAGGCGTGGACTCGAGGGATGCCTTGAGAGTGTCGAGATGGGATACCACTTCCTCAGCGCGGGAACGACCACGAAGGAGACTGAGGATAGACTGGGTTGCTTCGTAGTAGGGATTCGCTATCCACAGCGTATCAGGAGACCGCGACGATTGGTACAATTCAAGTGAACTCACAGGGATCCTCATATTCGAAGCTGGGCCCAGGTGGTTGCGCAGTGATCACATTTGGGTCAGTTTGCATCGGCTCCGGGAGCGTTCTAAGAATACGATCATGATACGATAACCGTATTTCGAGCTCAATAGCTCGGCGCACAAAGGTCCGTCTTGGATGTTGGTCCACAAGGGCAAGATCTGGAACCCTGTTTAACGGGCATAATCAATGTAACTCGGGGACGATGAGGTGAAAGTGCTTACCATTCTTTCCACACCCACTGGAATCCAAAATTACTCATATGTATAACGAACCACTCGACGAAACGACGGGAAAGTTCAGGGTCCAGTCCGTCGCCAAGCGTGTTATACAGCTTTCTGATAGACTTGCCAACCGCTGGACCAACGGTTGAAGGTGAGAGTTTGCAAAGCTCGGTGATCAGCGCAATGTAGTAGATCGATTTTTGGGGTGACTCGGGAAGGAGGAACAACGAGCCAAGGACCGTCTAACAGATATTAACAACGCGTCGATGAGCCTGAAACAGAGCTTACCTCGACCACGACACTCTCGAGCTGCCAATTCTTGAAATTCGGATCCTCCTCGGTAGGTGGCGCTCCAGACCTGGGCTTGAATGTACCTGGTACGCACCACTTAGGGTACTCGAGCAACAGCCTAGCGCACTCCTTTCGGTTAATTTCATATGTGTCGACTATGTCGCGGATGTTTGAACGTATGAGGAATCCAGAGACGCTCGTGGGCTCTGGA